>ML779137.1:82338-203950 GCA_009831015.1 Picea engelmannii
GCTTGCTTCTTCCTGCATTCAGATTCATAGTGCCCATACTTTTTTCAGTAATAGCATTGTATGCTTGATTTTTCATTTGATCTTCTCCCTCTGCCTCTTTGAGGCTGGAAATTTTGATGTTGATATTGTTGTTGTTGTCTTTGACCTTGGAAATTCTGATTTGGATATTGTGGTCTGTTCCCTCCACTGTTATGAGGGTTACCTTGATTGTTCCCTCTTCCTTGGTGACCTCTGCTTCTTCCTCTGCCTCTCCCTCTGCTGAAGGAGAATTGAGTTTTGAAGGCATTTGAGATTGACTCATCTGTGAGATGCAGTCTTGTCTCATGTGTCACCAGAGAACCAATTAGTTCATCTGTTGAGAATCTTCTGAGATCCTTTGATTCAAGGATGGCTGTTACAACCATTTCAAATTTCTTGGGTAGACTTCTGAGAATTTTCTCAATAATTCGTTGATCAGTGATGGTTTCACCAATCAGTTTGATCTGATTCACGATTCCCATGACTCTCGTCATGAACTGATCCACTGTTTCAGACTCTGTCATCCTGAGAGTCTCGAATTGTGTCCACAAGGTCTGCAGTTTAACTGTTTTGACCCTGTCATTTCCTTGGTAGGAAGATTTAAGGATATCCTAGGCCTGTTTGGAAGTACCGACGCATGTGATCTTTCAGAAAATCGAATCATCTACAGAATTCTGAATCCAGAATTTCACTTTGTTTTCTTTGGTCCTCAGAGTTGCCTGAGCAATTCTCTGCACATTTGTCATGGCAGCGAGGGCGGCTGCATCCGGTTCCACATATCCAAGATCCACTGGTTCCCAACATTCTTGTGCTTGCAAGAATGATCTCATTCGTAGAAACAAAAATTCATAATTCTTACCAAGAAGAATCGGACCTTGAGTTGGTCCTAGATTGCTAGACGACGCCATGATTTTTTAATTTAAAAAAATTTGCAGAAGTACAGAGGAAAATGGTGTATTTACCTCCGATCGATGAAGTGTCGATTTGCCGATGGACGATGGGAGCTTATCGGGATTGAATTATCCCTTTGGTCTCCCTGCAATGTGACCACGCGTCTTTCTTTTAAAGCGCTACGGCCTTTTCCCAGTTTTTTCCTTTCAAAATGCCAAAACACGAAAAATCGCCTTTGGACTTTTCAACGGTCCAGATCGTGCAGTGATCAGATGGTCGAGATCTTATCGGGATATCGCGAATCGGGATTTCATGATTTCTGATGACAAGTTCTTATGTCCCTTCGATTCCCCGATCTCCGATTTTTCGATGGCGTGCTTCCTTTCGGGACTTTCCCGATTCCTCTGATCACTGCCACGCATCCCAACAGATGGACGGTCGTGATCTCTCCTCGCGGTTTCACGATTTGATGTGTCCCGGATGTCTCGTCTCCAGGATCCGCGAAATGTCGATCGCCGATTGACTCATTTGATGAGATGACGTCAGCTGGGCCCTAACACAGAGACTTCCCTCCTGTCGGGATTTCGGACTTCGGAAATATTAAATGCTCGTGTTTCTTGTCCTCAAGATTCGTGATTTGCCGAATCCCGATTTGCCGATGGAGTCGCCTCTGTTGGGAATTTTTTGAAAGCCTCGATCTTTGCCACGTGTCCTGAACAGATAGATGGCTCAGATTTGCGTCGGGGATTTCACTGGAAAGAAACCCGATCACTTGTTCTCAGGTTTCGTGATTTCCCGAATCCTGATATGCCGATGGCCCTTTCCTCTTCAGGACTTTTTCCGAGTCCCCGGATTTACGCCACGCGTCCTTGAAAGATGGACGGTCCTGGTTCAGCCTCGGGATATCGCGACTTGCGATGCTCCAAATTTCTGTCAACGTCAAACCGCGATTGCCGAAATGCTAATGGTTTCCTTGATGTCCTCCACATGTCCAGTCAAATGGACGGCTTAGATCTGATCTCGATTTCGTGTATCGCGATTTCACGAGTTGCGACGCCAAATTTCTTTGACAACTTTAAACCCCGAATGCCGAAATGCCAACGGGCGCTACGATGTTCACCATGTGTCCAGACAAATGGATGGCTGAGATCTTATCGCTATATCCCGTATTGGAGTTTCAGAGTGCAGATAACCTTTGCTCGTCCAACTCCCGATTCTCGATTTTTTGATGGAATAGGATCTCGCCACGTGTCTCTTAATGGACGGTCCAGATGATGTCGGGATTTCACGACTTTACAAGTCGAAATCACTCTTGTGCACTGCAAAGGACTAAACGTCGTGCACCTTCTCGTTGATCCAACGGTTGTCGGTCCTTTTCGCAAGATCGGACGGCTGAAATGCTTTTTCCTTTTTCGCGCTCTCCTCGTCCCTTCTGGACTGGTTTCCCGCCTTGGATCTATTCACAGGACGACTCTTATGGCCAACAATGGTTATTCCTTGCGTGTTTGACGCGATCTTTCTCGAATTTGCCGAAATTTTCTCCTGCGGAAGAAAGAGTTGATGAATCTTTCAAAGATTTGAAAGAAATTCATGAGTTCTTTGTTTACTGGTTCAATCTTTAACAGATGTGAGCGAAATTTTCGAGTTCTTTAAAATTTCTCGCCTCCTCCGGCTTTTCTTCGTCGATCTTTGACGATTCTTGAAAAGATTACAAGAATATTTAGGTTTTCTTCTCTCTCGGTCTCTGCTTCCTCGTTCTTTCAAGCGTAGTACGCTCTGCAACCTCGCGTGAGTTTCTTACGGCGATCTTTAGAGAGTATTACAGACAGCTTTCCAAACCTTGTGAAAAAACTGTATCGCGTGCTCTCAAGATGCGTCTAAGCTCTGCTCTGTGAGGGTCATGTGGCTCTCCAGACTGTGTGAAGAGGCTTACTGCTGAAGCTCTGATACCATGATAAATTGTGAAGCAGAAAATGCAGAGAGAAAAGAATAGAACAGTATATTCAAATGTATGAAGAAGAGGTTACAATGTAATGGGAGATGGTTGAGCTAAATATGCTCAAGCAAGACAAAAATAGAAAGTACAACTGTCTAGTACAACTAGCAGTGTACAGTCAGACTATTGAGGGTACAATATATTTAACAAGAATATTGTTTTAGAGTTAGTTTCATTGTTATCTAGTTTGGGTTTGAAGGTTGATTGAGATTCGCTAAGATAGGAGTGTGATCAAAATATAAATGTAATTGATCTCTTTGCATAATGAAAGTTCTGTGAGCTTCATCTTCGTCTCACTTTTATGTGAGGTTTATGTTAAGTTTTTGATATGGTATCAGAGCTTAGGAGAAGAGAGCCGTGAGCGTGAGGGAGCTGGAGCTATCATCTATCAGTCTCTTTTGTTGCTGGCACGTACAGGAACTGTTTACCATCTTCTAACTGTGTTATTGTGATCTGAGTTAGCCGTGGATGGTGAAGAGGGCTGCGAGCTGGAGAGACAAGGGTTCGTTGTATGCTATGTAACACACGTGTTGTCTGCATTTGGAGCAGATTTGAGGTTGTGCGCAATCTAAAATAGACGGAAATCGGATGTGATGTCCCTGCAAACCGGCTGAAGTGTAAATAATTATGGTTGTCCCTGCGTGCATTTTATTTATGATTGTTGTTTGCATTTATCAATGAAGCCTTTATATCACGTGTTTTTTCCTTCTGGATACAAGTCAAGTCAGTGTTGTATTAGTATCGTTGTCCCTTGATTAGTATCGTTGTCCCTCATTTGCATTGGAGCTGCGACCTGCGTGTTGTAGAACAGAGAACGGATCTCTGTGAAGAGCTGCATACTAAAACTAAAGATCACTACTAGGGTTTTCAACTTGCACTGGAGTATGCAATTTGAAAATTTTTTGTCGCTGCCATCGCAGATAGAGTCTGTTATCTTCGCCATAAATAGTAGCATTTCCATTCTTTGTGGGTCTGTCCTCCAACCGAGTTGGATATAGTGCGAAAGGTAAAATACAATTTCTTTTTCAATTGATCATTGAATTATTCATTACAGAATATGGTGAATCTTTTTGCCGATTCATATTTAAATGAATCCACCAAGCTTGATGGCGAGAATTACGTAAACTGGAAATTTAAGTTGACCACCAATCTCGAGGCATATAGCCTATGATGATTGTCAAAGGTGATGAGCCCAAACCGACTGCTACTGCCTTGATTCCAGATTGGGATAGGTGAGAGATGAAATTGAAAGTGTTGTTGCGCATGTCTGTAAAGGACAACCAACATCATTCCTCATATAAGGGACTGTAAAACTTCCAAAGAGACGTGGGATGTTCTCAAAGTTTTGTTCGAAACTTCTACTGAAAATGGCATTTTATTTTTAAAAACTAAGCTACTATCTATCAAAATGGAAGCCAATGAAAGCATAAGCAATTTTGTTTCCAGAATTAAAGATTTAAGTGATAAGTTGGGTGACATTGGTGAAAAAGTTTCTAGTAGCAATTTAGTAACTATTCCTTTGAAGGGTTTAGTCCAAGACTATAAAGTCTTTATTTCAGCACTCTCAGCTAGACAAACACCTCCTATATTTGATGAATTGGCTGGGATTATTCTTTAAGAGGAAGAGAGAATGAAGAATTGGCTCAGATTTGGCATTGATTTCAAGAGGAAAAACATCATACCGTGGGAACCCGTGGGACAGGAATAGAGGTCGGTTTCAAGCAAAGCAAAAAGGTATGGCACATCCTGATTCTAATGTTAAGAGAAATGTTGAATGTGATTATTGTGGAAAGCCTAGATATCTTGATAAAGATTTCTATAGAAGAAAGAATCATGAATCAAATAAGATACATAGAAGGCATAATGGAAATTTCGTGAATAGAGACACTTCAGTTAATGGTGGATTTAAAAATCTTAAATTGTTTATTTCTGAAGTTGCATTGTCTACTGAAATTGATGATGAGACTGCTTGGTTCATAGATTCTGGTGCATCAGCTCATATGACTTGTAATAAAGAATGGTATGATGAATATTATGAGAAAATTGATAGCACACACATTTACCTAGGAGATAACAGATCACATAAGGTCCAAGGCTATGGAGTAATATGTGTGAACTTACCTAATGGACAATTGAGACAGATTCATAATGTGATGTATGTTCCTGGTATTAAAAAGAATTTGATATATGTTTCAACTATCACTGATAATAATCTAAAAGTGGAATTTGGTAAGTTGAGGTGTGTTGTGAAAGATGTCCAAAATCACTACAGGGTTGTTTCCATAGGTACCAGGGTTGGTGGATTGTATAAATTGGATGTGACAATGAAGCGCCATGTTTCATTGACATCCACAACAATGTCAATAGAAGAGATATGGCACCATAGGTATGGACACCTAAATTGTAATGATTTGATGTTGTTACAATGAAAAACTATGGTAGAAGGTCTTCCTTCTATGAAAATTTTCTCTCTATGGTAAACAACATAGAGAGGAGTTTCATTTTCATACAGAGAAAAGACAAACATAAATTCTTGAATTAATTCATACTGATGTATGTGGACCTATGCAAACTAGGTCACTTGGTGGTGCTTCCTACTTTCTTATTTATGTTGATGATAGATCTAGATATACATGGGTCTATTTCATAAAGAGTAAAAGTGATGTATTTGATTACTTCAAAGAATTTAGAACTATGACTGAAAAAAAAAAAAAACATGAAAATGTACTAAACTTCTCAGATCTGATCAGGGTGGTGAATATACATCAGGTACATTTAAAATTTATTGTAAATTTCATAAGATCCAACAATAGTTTACAGTACCTCATACACCTCAGCAAAATGGTGTTGCTGAGAGGTGGAACACAACTATGGTGGAGAGTGCTTGTAGTATGCTTCAAGGTAAAAACATTTCTAATGGTTTTTGGGTAGAAGCCATTAACACTATTGTTTATTTAAAGAATCATAGTCCAACTAAGAAATTAGATTTCTAAACTCCTTTTGATATTCTTTATGATTATAAACCTGATGTCAGTCATTTAAGAGTATTTGGATCCACTTCCTTTGCACATATTCCAAAGGATGAGAGAAGGAAACTTGATGCAAAGTCAAACAAGTGTGTTTTTATTGGGTATTGTACTAATAAAAAAGAATACAAATTGTTTGATCCCAGTTCACATAAATTGTTTGCAAGTAGAGATGTGATGTTTCATGAGAATGAAGATAAAGTTGATACAATGAATGATGCAGATGCTTGGCATAATGATAGTGATAAACATGTCAAAATAGATGCAATGGTTAAACATGAATAGGAACATGTACAGGTTCAATAACGAAATGAAAGCAGTATGGACACTTCAAGCAATCATGATACATCAAGTGGAGAAGAGTCACCACAGAGCAAGAGATGAGATGAAATCAGTGAAGGACCAAGAAGGTCATCACGACAAACTCAACCACCTATAATGTATAAAGATTATGCATTGATGTCTCATGTCATGAATGTTGTAGAACCTGTAAACTATGATCAAGCTAAAGACCATGAAAAATGGAGAAATGCTATAATAATGAATATGATTCCCTTATGAAAAATAAAACATGGGAGTTAATTGAACTTCCTGAAAACAAAGTTCCCATTGGAAGCAAATGGTTGTATAAATCTAAATTTAAAGCAGATGGTAGCATTGAAAAATATAAGGCAAGATTAGTTGCAAAAGGATATTCACAAAAGGAGGGAATTGATTATGAATATACTTTTGCACCAATAGCTAAATTGAATACAATTAGAGTATTCATTGCCTTAGTTAAAAAACATAATTGGAAGTTACATCATTTAGATGTCAAATCTGCTTTTCTGAATGGTGATTTAAAAGAAGAGGTTTATTTGGTTCAACCTGAAATGTTTGTCAAGCAGGGACAAGAGCATCTAGTCTGCAGGTTAAAGAAAGCATTATATGGTTTGAAACAGGCACCGAGATCATGGTATGTAAAGATAGATACCTTATTTTATCACAATGGGTTTGTGAAAAGCAAGAATGATCCTAATCTATATGTTAAGAAAGATGAAGAAGGAATTTTTTTTTTAATATCTTTATATGTGGATGATCTCATTATTACAAACAGTGCATGCAAGTTAATTGAAGAGATTAAAATTCAGTTATCTCAAGAGTTTGAAATGAAAGACCTCGGTGAATTGCATTACTGTTTATGACTTGAGGTTTTGAGAGAGTTTGGTAAAACATTGATCACTCAAAGTAAATACACAAAATAAATTCTTAAAAGGTTCAACATGAGTGAATGTAAAGCTATGTCAACTCCCTTAGAACATAATGCAAAGTTGTATAATGAAGATGGATCTAAAGAGGCAGATGGTACTTTATATCGTCAGTTGGTGGGAAGTCTGAACTACCTCACCACCACAAAGCCAGACATTGCATACTCAGTCAACATCCTTAGTCAGTTCATGGCTAAGCCTTCAAAGTCAATGGAAAGTTGTGAATAAAGTTCTTTGATATCTGAAAGGAACTGTTAATTTTGATGTTATGTATACTAATGATTGTGATGTTGAGTTGACAGGTTACTCTAATTCAGATTGGGTCGAAAACCCTGATGACAGAAAATCAACTTCGGGATATGCATTCAACATAGGTACAGGAGTCGTGTCATGGAGTAGTAAGAAACAACCAATTGTTTATTTATCATCAACAGAAGCTGAGTACAAAGCTCTATGCAATGCTACTTGTGAAGTTGTTTGGTTAAGGAGAATTCTTGAAGATATTGACAATAAAGAAATGGGGCCAACTATTCTCAAATGTGACAATCAAAGTTCTATTAAATTGGCATACAACCCAATTTATCATGCCAAAACCAAACATATTGAAATTCAACATCATTTTGTAAGAGAAAAGATACATTCAAAGGAAATTGACTTGATCTATTGTAATACCATTGATAATGTGGCTGACATCTTTACCAAACCTCTTGGAAAGATGAACTTTGAAAAATGTAGGAAACAGTTAGGAGTGATAGAAAATCCGTTTTTTCATTAAAAGATAATGTTAGAATAATAAAGACACGTCTAGAATGCATTAAAATTAGAATATTGTTTTAAAATTAGTTTCATTGTTATCAAGATTGGGTTTGAAGATTATTTGAGATCCGCTTAGATAGGAGTGTGATCAAACTATAAATGTAATTGATCTCTTTGCATAATGCAAGTGTTGTGTCTCCGTCTCACTTTTGTGTGAGGTTTATGTTAAGTTTTTGATAGTGACTTCCCATTCTCATTGAGAAAGTATAACAAGCACATTGCTGATGATCGTAGGATAGACTTTACGAGTCGAAGTCTCATACACCAATTTGATGTGACTTTTTTTTTTTGTTTGTTAATTTGTGCAGGACCTGCGATTAACCTGTGGCTTGAGAAACCGCGACTCAGGGGCATCTAAGCCGTCAAAATCACCCGGGGATCGCACCCGGCCTGAGCCACACCAACCCTTAACATGGTTGGATTTTTTGTCCCCGCAGGTTTCGAACCGGTGACTTTAACATCACGGAGTGGCTTAACAACACACTCCGTCACCGACTGTCCTACACCTCGGGGACACCAATTTGATGTGACTTGACCCTACCTTAAAAATAGATTATTATTAATTCATTTTTTTATTAAAAATTGCAATTGCAATTTAAGGAAAAAAAAAAATTCATTACACCAACGATTACATAACCAAAACAAATGATTGTTAAAAAAAAAATTTTAGATTTTTCTCACGAAAAATATTTGAAAGACTAAGCTTATCACATTATCAGTTCAATAACATATTACAACGCTTGTCACCCAGCGATATCGTTATGAATTACGGAACGAAAGTCGTGCTGGCGACGCCAAGAGGGGCATATTCTAAAAAACGATTCAAGTTCGTACATTATATAGCGGACAAATTACGAACTAATGCATACTATATTTTTAAGAAAGTTGCTTGGTATTCCACCTGCAATTTACTGTTTTCATGCTTTATGTCTGTGGCAACAAAATATTCATATTAAAAAGAAGATATATCAAATATTCATATCTTCTGAAACATGCAGTTCTGTTTTGCTTTGAACCATTTGCTACAGAAATCACCGAATAACAAGTATCTAAGGATGCAAAAGCAAACAATAAGGTTTATATACAACTTAGAAGCTCTTTTGATGCGAACAATTTGCAACAGATATAATCCTATAACATGGTGCAATAGCAGCAAAAACATCGAGGTTCATGGTTCAAGATGGATATATATCACAAGGGTTGGAATTTGAAATTAATTTCATCAATGAATGTATTAATTATATACTTTGACCAAATGTTTATATTTGGATGATATTTTATAATAAAAATACTTTAAAAAACTTGACATTTTTGTCTAATTACTATATACCATATCCATAATATTATAACATAAATTGTAAAATATTATAACATAAATTGTAAAAGTGTAAAAGCATAGAAGACATTAATGTTAATGAAATAAATATGAATTCAAATTATTATTATAAATTGATATTTTTATAACATAATATTTGAAGATATAAAAATATTAAAATTTATGAATTTTAATATTATAATATAAATTGTAAAAGTATAGAAGATATTAAAGTTAATGAAGTAAATATGAATTCACAATATTAATATTATTATATGGATATTAAAAGTGGGTTTAATGGTTAAAAACATAGATATTAGACAAGCCACGTTTTCATGTTATCACGGATTTAATCAACTTTCGGCAAGTTTCCTCTACCTCAGATTTCCTCAACTGTAAGCCTCGTTCACCAGCTGCGAGTTGGCGACTGTGCTAGTTTACATGAAAATATATATATTGATGGTCCGCCCGGCCATCAATCATCAAGAATTCCATTGGGCCCTTGCCACCACATCCCAGCGTCTGGATGCATCGAACGCGGGTCCCTTCCGCTCACCATCTTTCCCTTAATGGTTATCATATGCTAACTTAGCTAGTAATAGTGGCCTTTGTGATTAGTTTTTTGTGCTATAAATAAGGGAATCTAAAACGCTTCGCCCGGTGATGAATAAAAGCCTCCAATAGATGGAAATTTCCAGCAGCAATGAAAACGCAGCGAGCCTTCCTTCAGAGTGAGAATGCATCAGCTCAAAAAGATTTTTTTATGGGCAACGGACTGGCTGGAGCCTGTGATGTGCTGCGCGCATTAGTCCGGGATAATAAATGGTGGTGTGAAAAAGGTGAAGAATACTACATGCCACCACTAGGAATAAGGGGATTTCCCTTATATAGGTGCAAATCATCCTTAGGTTGATATTCATCCTTGGTTCGATTGGTCATAGGACCCAAAAGCACTGCATTCAGGCTAGTTTTTAACATTAGGGTAACCATAGATATGTATTTATTTTGATTCATGTCATGTGCCGACTAATATGGGAGTAGTCTAAAGTTGAATTTAGTTAAGTAAAATATGTGTTTAATTGAATTTTTTTATGAGTATTTAGTTATGTTTTCTCTAGAAGGTGGGAGGATTTATTAGAGAAAACATATACATAATATTCATGTTATGTGCGGATTAATACCAAAATCTCACTCGAGTGTTCCAAAGCTGAATTTAGTTAAGTAAAATATGTGTTTAATTGAATCTTCTTTATGAAAACTTAGCTAATAAAAGTAGACTATGTAACTAAGTTTTTGTCCCACAAACAAAGAAATATCATATTTATATATTTACTTTGATTCAAACTAGTTATTAACATTGCCTTGTATAGCTAGAATAACCATAAATATGTATATACTTCTATTCATGTCATGTGCCGATTAATACCATGTTAGTGTTAATTTTGTTAAGCTATTTTACAGTCTTATATAATTATCAATTCTGTAAACATGTCATGTGTCAATTAATACCATGTTCAATATTAATTTTTTTTATGCTATTTTACAGTTTTATATAATTATCAATTCTGTAAAAATATTTATATAAATTAAAATTTTTATATGATTATCAATTCTTAAAAAAAAATATAGTTAAAATTTTGCTTTACATAATTTCCATTGTCACGATTTTATGACTTCGACCTTCTCTCGAATCAAAATTGTCATGATTTTATGACTTCGAAAATTGTTCATACCACCCATTCTTATTTCAATTTAAAAACATTCAGTCGAATCAAACCTTTCCATAGAAAATTGTTCGTACCACCCATTGTTATTTCAATTTAAAAACATTCATCTGTATTTGTTCTAAGGTACATATCTCCACCCATTGTTATTAGTCCCTGCCCTTTTGGGCAGGGGACTATTAGTAATCAATTTTTAAGTTTATGCACGTTAATCAATATAAATGAAATAATTTAATCAAAGTTTTTCAATATTTCATTTTTTCTCTATCAATCAAATGTTTACAACATTTTTTTATTATCAATAGGAAAATTTGAGGTCTTATTTGGCCTCATCTCGATGTACATAGTTGCATTATTCCAGAAAACTTAGATTAAAACATACCTTGGCTAAGTAAAATTTTGAGAAGTGAAGTAATGCTAGACATAGATCTAGCATTACTTCACTAACATTAAATGTTAAACGTTTTATTTTCTTTATTGTAATACTTTATAGTACTATGAGATTGATCACAAACAACATGGCTAACTTTATGTTGCAATATGGTTGTAGGTATGATCAACATGAGGATAACATGCAATCCTCTCTTCTCCACTATAAAGACTATCTCGTTGTGCTTGCCCCTCCATATGAGAAACCCCTCTCTTGTCTCTGTAAAGAGCATATTCCAATGCCTCTTGTCTCTGTAACTTCCTTTCAGTTGTCTATGTCATTGTCCTTGCCCATCATTGTGCTTGCACGTATGATGAACCCATTTCTTATTTCCCATCATCTAGATGGACCCCTCTCTTGTATCTGTAAAGAGAATATTCCATTTACTTTCAGTCGTCTCTGTAAACTGAAAGAATTATCAATGTTGGTCGTTATTCCCACTCTATTGTCTTACCTTTCAGTTAACTCATTCATAGGAAGTGCCCTGCTAAATCCGTAACGAAGCAGATCAATCCCTCTCGCCTGTCCTACATTTCGGTTAAGAAAGCAACCCAAAAGAAACCCTTTCATGGGAAATTGCCCGCCCAATCTTATGTGTTGTGTCACTAGTGTTGCCTTCGCTCAAGCTCTCTCGCCAGAGGAGGCGTTTCCTAGTCTAGCGGATTATCTTGTGTCTGATTAGTAGCAAGTAATAGGGTGGCCTATCTATGAGTGCAAAGGGAGATGTGTAGACAATAATCTTACATGGAGCATGTATGAAGCCATCGACAATTTTAGTTGATTAACATTCCTAAGTTTTAGAAATAATCACCTTACAAGAAGCATCCCTGAAGCCATCAGTAATTTGAGGGTGTTGAAATTCCTTTCCCTCTTAAACAACAGTTTGACAGGCACAATTATGAAAGGCATTGGAATACTTCATTCTTTGAAGTTCTTATATTTGTGTTCAAACAATTAAAGTGGGAGTATCCATCAGGAAATGCTTATGGGTAGGGATGGATAGTTGAGCCACAAGAAATTAGAAATCATAAGAAACTAATGACTAGCACGAGGAGCAAGTCCCACCTGTGAAAGCCAATATGAATTATTTTCAAATTGGGGAAAGTGAATGCGCCTATTGAACTAGTTTTGCAAGATGTGGTTTGAAAAGAACATGGTAGACTAAAATAAACATATTTTTGGAGAAAATTGGTCACCAATAGATATTTTTATAGTTATTCAAGTTCACAAAAGTAATTTAAGATTACATTTATTCAAATTCACATAAGTTTAAGAATTTTGAATTTACCTTTGATTCAAATTATTTTTCAACTGGACCACCACAAACTCAATTCACTGCCATAAGAAAAGTCGGCCCCAAACCTTGGAGTTGCAGTTGTCACCTTGAATTCTTATGTTTCCTGGTCTATATCATCTATAGTTCTGAAGAAACCATATTACCTCAAACTCACTGATAGACTGATCTTTCTCACCGATACCCTGGCTGGAAATAGCGGTATGATTGTCCTTCCACCACCAAAGAGTGAATTGAAACTATAACTAGCTCTCGACTCTTGAAGGTGCTTCAAGTGGCGGAGATATCTAGTGGAGGAACCAAAAACACAATTGACTTCATTTAACCTGGAAGAAAAGTTTAAGTTAGCAAGCAAGTGTTTGAATTCATGTGCATTAAGTGAACACGGGTACCACTTGTTTGTTTTTATAAGATTAAAGCCCATAAAAGTGATCACCTTTCTTAAAATTGGGATTGTTTCAAATTATTTGTTTTGTAAATGGTTAACAGAAATTAATATAACATTCCTTATTGCATATTGAATATAGCATGCATATAGTAAATAATTAAAGTCAACTTTTCTTGATTTGTCAGTATTGTACTGAATTTATTTTTGGTATTATTCATGCTTTCTTCTATCTTCCCAGGCCTGGAAATTAATCCTGAACCTATTCATTAAAGAGTATATAAAAAAATATTTCTAGAAGTAATAAGCACATATGTGTGAGAATCCGGAGTTTTTCTTGGTGCAAAAGTATTCCAGTTTCACATCGAAGTGTTTGTGAAAGCATGAGAACATATCACTTGATGAGAATAGTAGATTAGTTACATTTTATTTGTGCGGCCTTTTTCTCAAGCGCCTTTTGTTCAACAAGCTTCTTCTTGGTTGACTTGTTTTCATCTTTAGGCTCCTTCTTAGCCTGCTTTTTGTCAGCTTCAGTATTCTTCTTGGGAACATGCTTCTTCTTGGGTTCTTTAGAAGGTCTGATGCTCACCAGCTCTGTGAATCCGAATTTTTTGAGACTAGTCGTAAGGCTCACCGGATCTGCATCTCCAATTACAATGATCTGTTTATTTTTCTCGTCAACCGCTATCGATACGACCCCTACAATGGATCAACATAAATTAAGATTTACTACAAATTATTGCATCCTTGAATGCTCAATTACGTCAAATTTAATACAAATAATTGAGGCTTTGAAAATTTAGTACAAATTTGAAAAATTGATAACCTAACTCGAGCATAGACTAAATAAACCAATACTTTACCTTCAATACCTAACAGTGTCTCCATAGGCCTCCATAGGGATTTTTCACAATTTAATTTCACTTTCAACACAATTTTCTACACAATCATGGACATAATTCATGTCAAATAACAGCCTTAAAAAATAAAATAATCCATGAATAACCTTTGTCTTACCTAGGAGACAGTTGCCAAAATGTAATAACCTTGGAGACCTCTGGATGAAGCAACTCTTCTCTTTATCTGTAATCCTCTTAGGTAAGAGTTCTCTGTAAATTGACCATAGAGTCGGTGAAAGGAGAACTCATGTCGGCTATGCTTGTACTCATTGAGGTAAATAATAATAATACAATGCATGGTATTCAATCAAATTCTACTAGCCTTTTAAAAAGTAACCCTATTTATTCTTTCTTGGAAACAGTGCGTCCATGTGAGCATTCATTGCTTTCCAATAAAAATGATGCATCATCTATATGTAGGACATAATATCAACTCAACAATGTTAAACACTTCAATCTGATCGTTAGACACTTCAATCTGATTGCACAGTAACATCAGAAGTACGGATTTTGACACATGCTTCCCCTTTCTTTGGCAGGGACTTGTTGCTTTGCAACTCTCCTTGTTTCAATTTAAAAATAGTCCTTTGTATTTTTTCTATGGTACATATCTCTTCGTTCTTCTAGGGTCTTTTACATTGAATTTAACTTCATAAAAAATAGAGTTTCCTATCTACGTTACTGCTCTTTGCATTGGAAACTATGTATTTCCATTTGTGCGCAACTTTAACGATAATGTCTTTAAGAATGATATACCAAAATCTTGTTAATCACCATTGAACATTGATGATTTGTTTTTTAAGGATATTTAAGTGATTTGAATGGAATATTAAAATATTTTTTTGATAATAATAATATAATAATAATAATAATTTATTTTTAAGGTCATCAAATTGGTGTATGATGAAATTTTTTTTTTTTGGAAAAGGAATCCCCTTTGCCCAAAGATTTGATGGATACTATATAGTAAGGTATACATACCCTACCCCCTCTATTTGAACCTATGACTTCTTAAGATAGATTTAATTTATTTAAACATCTTTTCATTATTTTATATTTTGAATGTTTTAGATTTTTATGTGATTTTTTAAGTAGTGTTTTAGAAATGACCGTCCAAATAGTTAAATATGGATTAAATTGTTCTAATCATATTTTTTCCCCAAAACTTATCTAAACATGAGTACAATTTTGGTTTTTATATCAAAAATAATATTGTTTTAAAATTTACAACAATTGCATAAATAATATTATGATGATGATGATGATGAATGTCCACTAAGACCAAGTTGGTCTTTTGGACCTTAAGAGGGTAAGTGATTACTGGCGATTCTTTAGAAATTTGTTTATGTGATCGAAAAACATTAAGAGAAGCTTTCAAAGATCACCATAGTGTGTTGAGTTAAGAGGTTAGGAAGGTTGGTAGTGTGACAAATATTTTGAAAATGAGATCTAATATGGGTATAGGCTGGACAATCTAAGATAAAGTGATTTTCATCTTCAACCTTCTCAGTGTCACAAAGGTAACACACTCTTTCATCCCATGGAGTTTTAGGAATTTACCAACACCCAGTTTCACTATGGAGCTCATGAGAATTTGTTCTTATTTTAGCAATGCTTGTTGTTTTATTTACACATATCAAAACAGATAGATAATTTTGATCCTCTAGATTAGGGTTGATTACATCCTTATAATACCTTAATTTTATTTTTTCCTCTAACTCTTTATCACACCACATTTTCTCCTTAAATTTTGATTTGATGATATTTTTAATGGTATCTTTATTCTTTAAAATGGTGTCTTCCATGATTCCCCAATATTTTATCCAAGACCGGACATATTTATGTCATCCTCTCTTGAGTCGATGGTGGTTACGACTCGATTTTGAAGCAATTTTAGGAATCCTCTTGTCTTTCGTGATGTATAACTTGTTCTTATACATTAGGTATCTAGTCATAGTTATGATCTCAATGGGGGAGAGGCTTGTTTCTAAGAGGAGGATGGGATAGGGCGTATTTCCCTTAATATTGAGATTATAGGTTATATAATTCTTTTCTATTTGCTCTATCTTTATCCAGGATTTACGAGAGATACTACAACCGTAGAGTTCACATCCATAAATAATAACATGTCTAACGAGAGTCTCAAAGAGGATTTTCTTCTTATCCCAAATCCAAAGATCAACTGGTTTACAATTTTTTTCAAGCCCATAATAAGATTCCCATCCCCCAATAATCCTTTTGTCAATGCTATAATTATAGTTGACGTTGTGGTGAATATCAATTCAAATATATTTGTATGAATTCACTTCCTTGAATTTGTTGTTGTAATATAAAAAGGTATCATAAGTGATCTTATTGTATTTAATAATCATGAACTTAGTCTTATTAGTATTAACAGTTCATACCCATATTGGAGAAAAATCCTTGAGGATTCTTAGTTGGTTTTCAAGATCATGGGGAATCTTTTCCATAAGAATGATATCATCGACATAAACAAGAATATTGATGACTATACCAGTGAGAGTAGGGCTGACACAACTTTTTTTTCCCAAGAAATTCTCTAACTTGTCAATGTATATGCCAAAAAGGGTAGGGGAAAGGGACAACCTTGTTTGACTCCAATATTGCAGTTAATCTGTTTCGACCATCCCTCAGTGTTTTTAAACTTAGAAATAACTTTCTCATACATACTTATTGCAACAACCCTCAACTTGAGAGGAATGTTTATCTCTTCCAACCTAATCCAAAGGTTTTTCCTAGGAACCATGTCAAAATCTTTTCTAAAGTCAACAAAACAAAACAAAAGGTTGGTTGTAGTATTCATAACTCCTCTGCAATGATCCTAATGGTAACAAGATGTTCCATAGTTGAATGATATCTCCTAAACCCATCCTGACCTTTAGTTCTTTTACCGTAAATTTCTATCCAGAGGCTAATCTTCTTTTCCAAAAGAATTCCATAAATCTTGGCTAAAATCAAGCTAATCATAATGGTCCTATAATTAGAGGGAATGTTTCTATACCCATTTTTAAAAATAGGAACAATAAGGCTTTGTGTCGAGGGTTTAGGGAAACCCCGCTTGATGGCTAAATTGAATATATTGTGTATGTGAGGGATAAGGATAGGCCCTTCGATTTTAATTTTTTTAGCTTGGTAGCCTTCAATGTACATATCATTCCCATTTGCAAGCCTCTTAACCCTGAAATCTATGTCATCTAAATAAAAAAAACATCATCCTTTATAGGGACAATAGGAATGGTGTAACATCCCACTCTAGCGCACTGAGAAAACTTATTCTTTGAGGACACTTGCTCGCAAGTGATCCAGACTATTATGATATTAAACATTTGTCCTTGATTATGATGCATTATGATAGATGACATGATGTTTTTCTACATTGACATAGGCAGGTGCTATTGACTTGGTTTTACTGAGTCTGCAGGGTTTTGGACCTTGAGGATGCAGAAGCATCGATGGAACCCCTTGGACTCTGGATTGAGTCAGGGAGTGTGCTATTTGGGTTGATTTATTTACTGTGATATTACATTTGATTTAATGATATGATGTGGACATGTTCTGACATGATTGTTTATGATGCAGGCTGACGATAGCTTGTCGACCAGACTCACATATGGAGTAAAGGGGCCACACACAATTACCAGAGAGGTTGAGGGAGAGGTGTGGACAATAGCCCTGCCACAACCTACTAGCACTCCTGCTGTGGCTCGAATCGTAGGTTAACGATTACCTAGTTTGAGAGGATCCACGAAGCCGTGAGGGCAGACTGCGACAGTCGCTCGCGATGACTCTAAGGGGCATGTAATAAGGTGGGGGCCTTATTCCTTAGAAGCCTTTAGTCTCGCACAAGTTCACCTGGCGGAGTGTTGACTCCAGGGGTTACTGATGTCTACCAATCAGTCAAGAGGCGAGTGGCACCCTTGGAGAACATGGTGCATCCTGAAGGGCATGTCACACAAAAGAAACAAACGAGGCGAGTGACACCCTTGGAGCACATGGTGCATCCTAAAGGGCACGTCGCGATGATGATGATGAAGGAACAAACCTAGATGGCCCTAAGACATTTACCACATTAAGAAATTCTTAAAGAACTTCCCTAATTAAATGTCGCCCAGTTTAGAATCTAAGTCCTAAGTCTAAAACTTCTCTAGGGGTAAAATTTTGTCTAATCTTCAAAAAGACACCCTATAAAAATAAAAAATAAAAATAAAACTAAAAACCACTTAAGTAATAGTTTTAGTCTTCATAAAATTTTGGGGGTAAAATGAAGAGAGTAAGAATTTAATTAAAATCAGTGGATTTAAAATTGTAAAGAAGAATTTAATTGTTTAACTTGTGAAAGTGTAAAAGATTTTAAATTATTAATAAAAAGGAAAAGAGGTTAATTTGCACAACTGCCATTTTTGGCTCTAATGAAAAGGGGAAAGTAGAGAATAATAAAAATTAGGAAACTAGGTAATGGAGGTAACTTAAAAAGGGAAAGAAGGGAACTTATGGTAAAAAGTGAGGTCAACTTAGTAAAGAATCTACAATAAAGAACCTTCTAAATTGAACTAAATTAACAACTTTATTTTAGGGAAAGCATTTAAAACCTGTAAGAGAATCTAGGAACACCTAGGAGTAAAAATAGGAGCAACTCTAGGTGGGTGAGGGAAATGAGACAATTATTAATTTAAAGAAACTAATTATTGGAGGAAAGTGGGGGATGGATGACACTTGTACGAAGGAGAATTATTAGAATTTTTTTATTAAAACTTAAATCAAATGAGATTTAGGGAAATTTTGGAAGTTCTAAAAGTCTATAAAAGAGAGAGAGGAGAATGAAGAAGGGGATCGACTGTTAGCGTAATGTTACACTGTCGGATTTGTGTCTTCACTGATTACGTTTGGGGAGTTGGGATTTCCCAATTTGGATAGGAGTGGTAGCTCAGCCTTGCGAGGTGAGCTGGGAGCTAGACGTACCATCTGGATAGTGTGTGGCCCCTTTGCGGCTCGGGGGGCTAAGGGGAAAGAAGAGTACCCCTAGTGTTGGTTGGGAGGTACCGGTGAGGTCTTGACGGTAGGCAAGAGGGAGTGGCACAAAGAGCATGGACAACACTCGGAGCAAGCGAACAGGCAACGATATGCATTTCGGTTGAATGGTAGAATGTCGTAGGATGTATGATTAGATCTGCCTGTGTTTTATGTTGGTAAGTGGATCATCTAGTATCATGATTGCATTTTAAATAACCTTGAAATTTTGATTGATGGTGAATTTCCTTATTTCTGCATTTTCTAATCACCGGTTAAGATTATCTCTGTGTTTTACTTACTGCTGGATGAACTCGCAATGTGTTCCATTACCTCCCTCACAACTTAACTCTATGAATGTTTTTAATGGCCTTTTTCTCTGAGTAATTCATCTATGCTCAGTGTCATTTGACGAATTCTTTTTCTTGGGCCTTTGCCCACTCTATTGATTGCCGCAAGTTTTCGGGCCTACGGTTGTGATGGAATCCCTCCTTGTCTGCGATGAATTTTGGGGGCAGTACTTTTCTCTCTACCTGCAAATTTTCAAACCACCAAGGGATTAATTATCTCTGCATTTAGATGGCACTGGTTGGGTTGAACTCCACACTGAGTATGCCATCTCCTTCATTTTTGGGGGGGGTTGGATCTTATCTCGTCCTTGTAATTTTTACACCTGTTTCTACCCTTGTCAAACCAGTCGCACAATGCTCCCCCACAACCTTTCGAACCCTCAACTGATAGCATTTTACCTTTTATTTATTTATTTATTTTCTACATCTCCGTGCTCTGACTGTGTGTGGTTTACCCTGCTTGATTGTCGAGTGTTTTTGAGGAATGTCAGGCAAGGGGTGTCTTTTTTGGAGGTCGTGATGGTTCATGGTTGAAGCATCGTAGTTTTTTAGTGCTCAGCCGTTCCTTCAAAGTTTTCTGTGGAATCCGGGATGGCTTGGCGTTTGTTGAGGCATTGTCGTGAAATAATTTTTTTTAATGTTGAAAGACAGTCATAGATTAACCTTGCTGGGGACCGGTGTGTTGCTTTAAAGGATGTTGTTTCGGAAGCCTTGATTTCAACGAACTCTTGGGAATTTCTCCTAGCCTTGCGTCTTCAGACTTTAACTAGTGATTTTAGCTGAGTAATCTTTGTCTCTGCAAATAGCTCTCACGCACGGCTGATGGCCTTTTACTCTACCAAGGACATGACTAGTTTGTCGGTGGTCTGGCCGCGTTGCTTCTTCCCTCCTTAATTTTTACCACTGCTTCTGTTTTTACCTCGAATCTCCCTTAGAAGCTGACTATGTATCCTTTGGCTGGATGGACCACCAATAGGGGCCACAAAGGGTTGACAACATTGTTTCCTTTGATGATAGTCGTTAGGTGTTTTAGACAGCGCACCTTGCTACCCTTCCGCCTTGATGTCATTGATTCTTGTGTCTGCCTCTATTACTGAACCGAAATCTCATGGGAGGTCTGCGACCCAATCAACTCAGTATCCGCCAGTTGGACCTGCGCTAAGACCATGGTCATCGGTCGACAGCACCTGGGTTCAGACCGCCCATTCAACGTTGTATTGCCTTACCTTGGGTGTCAACGAGAATTCCTGATTAAATTGTTTAGATTTTTGGTGGCCAACAATAACAGACAGTGTCGATTCTATTTTTTTTTTATATATTTTAATTTTTGGTCATCACATCGTATATTGTATTATATGGTTGTCGACAGACATCATTAAATGTTCTCATTTAAATACAACAATGTTGGTGGTTCCTCTTACGGTTACCCAACTCTTAGTTTTTCATCTGTTATGTATAATGAACTTATTACACAATATCCTTGATTACGCTTGACTGTGGTAGGACCACCGATGACCCAATGCCGGGAGGATTGCTCTAAGTTGAAATAAATCACCTTCCGGGTTTTACAATAATTTTTGCTAATGAGAAAATATGAGTCTCCTTAGGATAGATGAATTTTATCTTTTTAATGTTTTATAGGTGGTTGGTTTTCTAATTTAAAGGAAGCTTGTTAATTTCTACAAATTGTTGAACCCAAGTGACGGTTGTATTTCGGTTTAAATTAGCATGTGAATGTGGATGGCCAACCTAAGTTGATTTGCGAGCGAACTCATCTTAAATGATTATCCTTGTCTTTTTGTAAATGCTTGAGCCTTGTCCTTAAATGCTTAGCATCGTTTTTTTTTATTAACCATCTTGTCAATTTCTTCAAGTCAGGACAAGTTTCTAATGCCACATTGTTTTCTTTAATTTATTCATTGTCGTTAAGATATTAAAGCTTTCTCCATTTATGGCGTAATATTAATGTAAATTTTTAATGCTTGCTTAAAAGGATTTTAGAATATTGCATCTATTATGGATTTATAATCATTTGGGCATTGCGCTAATTAATTACTGGCTATTGATTTATAATTTAGATCTTTGAGTTAATGTTTATGTTAAATTTATACGATTGCGTTCAAAGGATTTGAATATTGCGTCCATTATGGATTATGATCAAGGCATTGTTAGGTCAATTATTGGTTCATGATTAACATATATTGAATTATAAACTTAGATCTTGAGTGAAGGTTAATGTGAACTTTTACATTGAATGAGTTTAATGATTTTTAGAATGTTGCGTCATTTATTGGATTATAGCTATAAACTAAATGTTCAATTTCTCTTTAAATGATAAGTTTTAACCATCATTATTTGATTAAAATTTGGATTAATTGTTGGGTTAAATGTTTAACCAGTCGAGATCAGACTTGCACAATAATGTCCTTGAATGTTAATTTAGAGGGTACCTTGATGACAAATTTTGATCTAAAGTTGCGCGCTGGAATGGCCTTAAGACAAATGTGGATTGTAGTCCTTGTTTAATTAATGTTGTACTGGGTCGTATACTTTTATGTGCTTAGTGTGCTTGTGTCGGGCGGGACGTAGACACCTCCATGCTCCTCAGAACAGTTGCCAACCCTAAGACCTTAAATGATTAAAATCGATGGGAACCTGGGCTTGAGCTTTGCTAATGTGTCTTGGAGGTCCTAACCATTGCAGGGTAGGACGGGTGGGTAGTAAGTCTTACTTATTGTCGATTGATCGTCATTAAATGCATGTAGTTACTTGTGGAGTGTTTTATCTCATCTTGTTGTGTTCGTCGTGGTTTGCATCTTGTTCATCATCAGGTGGCAACACAAAGTCGAATGTGTTTGTTTCCCTTGTACACACGTGCACACACTTAAAAAAAAATATATGCACTTGTTATAAGAGGTTTTTCGTCGTAATGAGGAGGATCGTTACATATGGTATCAGAGCGGGTTCGACCCATGACTTGGAATTGTTGTGGCCTTCATTGACATGATTTGATTATACTGTTGCTATTCGAGTTGATTGTGTGCGTGCAGGTAATCATAGTTAGAGGACGTGCAAAGGAAGACGAGAGGGTGCTAGGTGATGAGGCGCGACGCCTCCAGTAGCATCCACACCTGAGGGGTCTAACCCCCAGGGAGACGAGTGGGTTCTCGGACAGGAGCAGATACCAGTTGGCGATGTTGTCGGGATGATCAGATCTTTTCAGCGCATGTCCGAGGCACTGATCAGCCGTTTGGATAGATATGAGGCTAGGGCGCCGGAAGTCGCTGAGGTTCTACCATGTGCACCAGCCATTACTGGTAGCATTCACCGTGAACTCGAGAAGGTCAAATTTCCCAAGTTCTTTGGGGCCCCGGATGGCGCAGCCACCGAGGCATGGTTGGAGAACATGGCGATGTGCTTCGCACTTCGCGATTATACCTCCAACATGAAGGTCCACATGCCGGTATTTCAACTAAAGGGGAGTTCTCTTCTATGGTGGAAGACGCTCCTGCTGCAACTGAACATGGCCATGGAAGACGTTTCATGCGAACTGTTCGAGGAACAGTTCCGAGAGAGGTACCTTTCTGAGGAATTCATTGAGCTTCAGCTCAATGAGTTCAACACCTTACGGCAAGGAGGTCGTACGGTGCCTAAGTACGAGGCACATTTTATGGAGCTGCTCTGGTATGCTCCGCACCTTAACACAGAGAAACTTAAGGTCAACCGGTTCGTGTTCGGCCTTAACGAAATCCTGCGTGCAAAGGTTAGGATTTTGATGCTTCAAACCTTGCACGATGTCATCCAGAAGGCCCTCATAGCAGAGGAGGAGCTTATCAGTGGGGGTCAGACCAGGACTCCAGCAAGACCAGCAGGGCAAGATTCATCTGGAACACAACAGCACCAGACACCAGTGAGGCATACACCAGGATATCATAGCTTCCAGAGAGGATCCACTTTCACCACACCCCGACGATCGCCGCATTAGTAGCGGACAACTTATAGGGGACCACAACATCAGTAGCAACAACAATTTAGGTCTATTCAGCAGAACAGACATGGGTTCCAGGTTGGTGGGTCGTCATCTTCTACTTTGGGTACCAGTACTACTGGGCCAAAGAAAGGGTGTTGGACGTGTGGGGAGCCACACTACCAGCGTGACTATCCTATGGAGAGGACCAGAGCATCTGGATCAATCAGACCCAATACAGTGAGAGATATGGGTAAGGCCCATCAGATTCATGCAGCGGTGAATAACCGCCAGGCAGAACATCAGTCGAGTGTGCTTGAGATGACAAGTACTGTCACTGACCAGACCCTTAGTGTTTTGATAGATCTCGGTGCTACTGAGAGTTTCATTTATGGTGCAGTGCTAAAAAGGATTAAGGTAAAGGTAGTCGAACATGACGAGTTTAGCTTCGTAGAGATGGATTTGGGAGCCAAATAGAAGGTTGGAGAAAAGGTTACAGGCTGTGCCATTAACCTGGGAGAGTTTTTCATGAGGGAAAACTTGCACGTCACAATATTAGGATCTTATGATTTCATAATTGGTATGGATTGGTTGGAATCGCATGAGGTGATACTCAACTATAAGACAAAATGCTTGAGCTTGGTTGATGATGAGGGACAAAGGCATGTGATTGTAGGATGGAACTAGGGATTTTCCCTGAGTTTTGTCTCTTCCTTACAGCTACGGAAGAGTATGTGCAAGGGGTACAAGCTTTATGTGATCCTTGCGTTAAACGAGAAGGGAGTAGCGAAAGGTCTAGAACACCTTCCGGTGGTGAGAGAGTTTGCATACGTGTTTTCGGAGGAGTTACCTGGGATGTCATCGAAGAGGGAATTGGAGTTTACCATAGACCTAAAACCGGGGACTGAACTGATAGCAAGAATGCCTTATCAGATGTCAACCCCAGAGTTACAAGACTTGAAAATGAAACTGAAGGAGTTGTTGGACCTGGGACTAATACGTCCTAGTGTGTCACTGTGGGCTGCTCTGGTTATTTTCATACAAAAGAAGGACGGATCATGGAGGCTTTGCATTGACTCCCATCAACTGAACAAGGCCATGATCAAGTATCATTATCCCTTATCGAGAATTGATGATCTATTTGATCAAATGAAGGGTGCGATGATGTTCTCCAAGATTGATTTGCGATCAGGGTATCACTAGTTGCAGATCAAGGAGGATGATGTCCCTAAGAATGCTTTTAAGACAAGGTTTGGACATTACGAGTTTACTGGTTTTCCGTTTGGAATGACAAATTCCATAGGAGTATTTATAAGTTTGATGAATGAGGTGTTCCGCGAGTACTTGGACAAGTTCGTCCAAGTATTCATTGACGATATTTTGATATACTCTTGGACGACGGAGGATCATGACGAGCACTTGCGCTTGGTACTACAGTGTCTGCGAGAGCACAAATTGTACAGGAAGTTGTCCAAATGCTCTTTTTATCAATCGAGGATTCACTACTTAGGGCATGTCATCTCCGGTGAAGGTATCGTCGTGTATCCAGCCAGTTCGAGGCTATTATTGAATGGCCTGCGCCAACGAATGTCACGGAAGTGCATAGCCTTATGGGTTTAGCAGGATACTATTGACGGTTTGTCGAGGGATTTTCGAGGATAGCAAATCCAATCACGGAATTACATAAGAAAAACAAGAAGTTTGTTTGGACCGAGAAATGCGCGGAAGTATTTCAAAGGCTTAAGGAGTTGTTAACAACAGCGTCGATACTAAGGGTCCCTGACATGGACGCGGACTTCTTGGTATGCACTGACGCATCCAAGGAAGGTTTAGGCGAAGTCTTGATGCAAGACGAACAAGCGATTGCTTACATTTCAAGGAAACTGAGAAGGCATGAGGAGAACTATGCGACACATGATTTGGAGTTATTAGCCATCCTATATGCCCACAAGGTTTGGAGACACTACCTTGCTGGACAAAAATTTGAACTAAAGACCGATCATTATGGACTACAACACATTTTTACGCAAAGCGACCTGAACGCACGACAACGACGTTGGTCGGAATTGCTTAGCGAATACGACTTTGAGATTACTTACATAAAGGGAATAGTGAACCGAGTGGCGGATGCTTTGAGTTGGAGACAACGCATCTTTTCAGTGTTGCCTCTTCAGACGAATCTACGTGAAAAGATTCTAACTTTAAACATGATGACGACTAGTACATAGAGGTCGAAGGTTTTATCGGACAAAACACAATGATGGTACCATGTTATGAGGGATTTTCTTTTGATAGCGATGGTTTATTGAGGTTTAGAATTCAGATTTACGTACCACCAAATGACGAGTTGAGGAGGTTGATCTTGAGCAAGGCTCATAGAGCAGTTTACATGGCTCACCCAGGAATCACGAAGATGAGGGCAGACCTTAAACCCTTATTTTTCTAGATGGAAATGAAGGAAGACATAGTCAACTATGTGGCTAGATGCCTCAAATGTCAGTAGGTAAAGGCTGAACATAGACACCCAGTGAGATTTCTACAACCGCATGCCATCTCGGAATCAAAATGGGAGGTTATTTCGATGGATTTTATGGTTGGATTGCCATTGACGGCAAGGAGACGACTTGATTTTCATAGTAGTAGACACTCTGATGAAGAGTGCTCACTTTATTCCTATGAATACGATGTATCAGGCACCATACATAGCTATAGTTTTCATTAGTGAGATTGTGAGGCTGCATGGCGTGCCTAAGAGGATTATATCCGATCAAGGATCGATGTTTACTGGACTATTTTGGACGAGTTTCCAAGACGCCTTGGGAACCCAACCTAAATTTAGTACTATGTATCACCCGAAGACTGACGGGCAGACCGAACGAATGAACCAAACCTTGGACGACATGTTTCTCATGTACGCGATGGACCAACAAAAGCATTAAGAAGAATTCTTTCCACTAGTGGAGTTCGCTTACAACAATAGTTACCAGAGCACCATTAAGATGGCGCCTTTCAAGTTTCTTTACAGGCAACCGTGTCGGACGCCCTTGAGTTGGTATCGGCTTGAGGATAGGGTCCTAGTGGGACCAGAAGCGATCCAAGAAATGGAAGAGCAAATGGAAACCATAAGACAAAGGATTAAAGAAGCGCAGGATCAACAGAAGAGTTATGTCGATGCGCACTGAGTCGACCGTAGTTATGAGGTCGGTGATCGAGTCTTCTTATGGGTTAAACCGCATAAGAGTTCGATCAAGTTAGGGAAGGGAGCTAAAATCTCTCCTAGGTTTGTGGGACCCTTTGAGATTGTGGAGAGAAAGGGGCCCGTGGCCTATCGACTAG
The DNA here is from genome assembly GCA_009831015.1 of Picea engelmannii. NCBI lineage: Eukaryota > Viridiplantae > Streptophyta > Pinopsida > Pinales > Pinaceae > Picea > Picea engelmannii. Next base: position 109,061 of record ML779137.1, read on the forward strand.
CCTTACCTGATTCTTTGAGGTGTATGCATGATGTTTTTCATGTATCTGTTTTGAGACACTATATTAGTGATCCTACACATGTGATTGACATGAGTTCCTTGTAGGTATCGGACGAGGGAGCACTCATGGCTGAGACGGTCCGCATCTTATATCATCGTGTTCGACAGTTACAACGTCGAACGGTAGATCAGGTCAAGGTCTAGTGGGACAATTATAGTCCGCACTCGGTGACCTGGAAGGACGCATATGATATGCGCCAGCAATTTCCATTTTTGTTTGATTGATAGACTTATGATACTATGATACACTTATTTCGGCATTTATACTGTGAAACTTCGAGAAAACTTATTCTTTGAGGACACTTTCTCGCAAGTGATCCAGACTATTATGATATTAAACTTTTGTCCTTGATTATGATGCGTTATGATAGATGATGTTCTTCATGAGTTTATGTTTTAAGGCTATAAAACATATCGTCAAGGCATCCGAAAATGATTTAAAGGAAAGATTTGGAATTAAGGAATTAAAGAAAGATCAGAGAAGATTCAGTTTCTCAACTGTCTCTGTCTTGCTTCCTATTGCTCTTGGATGCTAATGTCACATTCAATAGCAGCCCGTGATCTTTCTAGTTCAGCCCTATTAGTCGTTGTTTGTAGAATAGTATTAAATAAACTTAGGGCAATGCTGGTTTGATCCTGAAGGCCTGGTTCTACGTTAGGTTGTCTGCTATTAGGGACAGTCATGGATGATATAGTTTAACAGGTTTATAAAATGGGTTTTTATTCAATTGGTTACTTCAGATTTCCAGAGATCAGATTAATGAAAACAAATTTAAAATCTACAACAGTAATGTAAAAACACATTCAAGGTCGTTTCCTGGTTTTGTAACAATTTTGAAATTGTAAACAACGAAACACAATACAGAGAAATATAAGGCTTTTATCAAGAAAGAATCTTATATTTCAATTAACGATGATAAAAGAAAAACAAGATTTCTAACAGAGTTAAATATTAAGGAACAGAAGGTTTTACAGGTCTTAAAATTACTAAAGTAATTTCAGAGGAAAGACTGTAATACGTTCAACATCCAAACCAATCTGAAATAATAAACAACAATGTATATAAATTCAAATTGATTTACTTGTCAGAAAAACACTTTAAAAGGAAAATTTAACAAAGCATGATAAACAGGGGAAAACACTTAGTTACAAAGTTGTAGGATCCAGAATCTTGTTTGCGATTTATATTCCGATGAACTTCAAAACTGAATTTACAAAAAATGGCTATCTCCAAAATTTCTGAAGCCTTTTCTCAGCCTTTTGAAACTATATTTATACATTTCTATCAAATTTTCTTGTTGGTAACTAACCAACTCCCTAATATTACGGTTACATAAAATAATGTCAACCGTTTACAATTTCTTTCAAAATTCTAATAAATAAAAACATTTTAAAATTTTAAAATTTGCATTGACGAACTTTCTTTCTCTCCTTCAACGCATTGAACACATTTGCCCAAAAAATTTACTAAGATCCTTGGAGCCTCAGGTATCTCATTTGCTTCAAAAGAGAAAAATCTTCTCTGTAAATCTGGCAACCGACTCTCTATCGTTTTCTCTGTGAATTTAACATTTTTCAACCTTAAACTTGAAGTTACCATCCACTTATTTATTTCTGTAATGTTAACCAATTTAATATTTGAAATTTCTTCTTTCCTTTCTTCGAGCTCTTCTCTTGACTTCAGTTGATGCCTGGGAATGTTGATTTCGCCTAACAACCATCTGCCCCAATATTTAATGAATTTTTTTCAAAGAGATTGAAGATTCCTTGACAGTCTTCGTTAACTTCTTTTGTGATTCTTTTATATTCAACCAATTTCGATTCCCAAACTTTTATCATTATATCTCCTTTTACCTGTTCAGAAACAGATAATTTCTGATTTTTTCCAATTTCTTCTTTTAGTGAGGAAGCCACTGCTTTTTGAAAAGTATTCCTTGCTTCTTTTGCTTCTCTTTCTTTCTGGAACACCTGTTCCATAGACCTATTTGATTCTTGAAAATAGTTCTGGATAATTTCCAGATTACAGAATACTTTATGTTGTTCCTCTTCTATTTTTACATATATCTCTGATGCCTGCGTTCTGAAATGTTCAATTTCAATTACCTCGTTAGCAATAGAAATAATCTTGTCTTGCAAAAGTTTATTTTCTTCTCCTAGCTTTTGAACCTGTTCTTGAGTGACCTATATCATGTGTTTTGCTTCATCCAAGTTTTTATTCAACTTTTGGATTTCTTTCATATATTTGAGTCTAGCTCGTTCTAGACCCTTCTGTATTCCCCAGCCAATATTTCTTTCAATTTCCTTTAATCTGTCTTGAAACTGAATTATTTCTTGATCCTTCCGCTCAAGCATTGTTGTTAGATTTACCACAGAATAAATATTAGCTGATGCTATAACACCCATTGTTCCTGTTAATTCTGTAGCAAACTCTCCATCCTTGAGTTTCTTTCCATCTATGATAACTCTATGATTCTTAATCGATCTTTCTCCTATAGGATGAATTTCCTGTTTCAAGACAACTCTTCGTTTTTTGCTGAAAAAATAATCAAATGAGGGGATTTCATCTCTTGGAATAGGCTCTAGGTCACTAACATATAGAATTCCTTCATGAGGGGTTCCGAAAGTAGACTGTAGTGGAGTCAAATCTGTGATAGGACTGCCAAGTTTCTTTGAAGCAGTTCCTCCAATCTTTTTTGGAATATCATCAATAATTATTGGACTTGTTTCCAGTCCTTTTCCCTTTTCTGTCCCTGGTTCTTTTATCTGATAATCCTCTGTGTTTTGAGAAGGTATTTCAGGATCTTTCAACTTATCTTTGTCACTTTACTTATCCTGAGTATCAGTTTCAAACCCTGGAGGGGTTTCTTCCTGTTCTGGCAATGAAGTCGACATTTCCCCTTGTAAAGTCTTCGGCAAGTAGCTCCGCCTATGCCATTGAAAAGATGCAAACCCCACCTGTGATTCAAGTGACAAGGCCTGTACTCTATTCTGCACTTCCTCATAAGATTTAAAATCTTTGAAAATATCATAAAAAATAGAAACTTCATGTTCATAAGCTTTTAAATTACAATGTATATAATGCCGACTAATTATTTGATAAGGGTCGTGTTTTCTATGCTCGATGTCTACTAGCTTAACTTCCTCCAATGACTCGGCCTCCGCCTTAGAATGCCCTAAGTTTGATAAAGTAAATTTCCTGATATGAACAGGGAAGGATGGCCATGCTTTTTTCTGAAGGGCTTTTAATTCTAACCCAATACCACCCTTGGCTAACTGTTGAGCCACTTCTTTGCATACCAATCTATCTGGTAAAAACTTCGGGAGTGCGTGAGGCGGAATGGAACAGCCATAAACCGTAACATAGGAAAAAATTTCCTCAATAAACCAATCGGCAACCGATTTGAGGCTTTCTATGACTGCGTTAGAAATGCGAGGTGGTTCACATCCAAAGAATATTTTGTGTAGAGGGATAATTACACAATGACAAACATCATAAAAAACATCTTTTGCATTTTCTTCCTAGAGAGTTGAATGGTATTTATGAATAGGCTCTGGGCAAGAAACATTTCAACTCCAACTCATTAATGGGAAAGGAGTCATAAAACAAATGGCATCCATAATATATACAAACATATAAAAAGACACTGGTTGTCCTTTTGACTTGGCTGCTTTGTAATTCACAACCTCTGATGTGAGGTTATCTGACAAAATTTTATGCCATTTAAAACTACGTCCTTCTGAAACTTCCTCTAGGAAAGGTGTCCAATATGCATGAAAGTGACAAGGATCCTTTCTCCCGAAAATTCTACATAACATCATTGCTACATAAACTATATATTTGTTTAAGGAAGTTGTGGCATAAATCCCATGTAAATCAGCTCTAAACTTATTTTCATCCCTGGCCCATCCTTTAATCATGTCAGGGTATGTCTGGCCCGCTTCAATGCATTCTTTTCTTTGAAACTCGGCTGAAAACTCAGAATTAAAGGTGTGTTTATAATTGGGCGAGAGCTTATACATTACTTGAATGTGCTTAGGCCTGAATGAGCCGATGACAGCTCCTTGCTCGTTCATAATGCTTCTTGTTGGGATATCCACTTTATCCAGAGCCCAACCGATCATATCGGTATATGACACAAGTCTCGGACGCGCAACAACCTTATGAAGCTCAGACTCGACAATATCTCGGAGGTGATTTTCCGAATCAGGGGCTGCATATTTAAGCTCATCCTCCAACGTTTCGGAAATTCCAGTCCACGATTTGTTGGAGTGTATGCCGAGTGGAGTAGTATCAGAAATAATATCGCCTTCTTGCTGGTCTTCATTTTTCTTCGGAGCTTTTTTGGGTGCCATAGCTCTGCGTTAAGGTTGAAAATCTGTCATAGAGAGTGGATGAGAAGACTTAGCTTTGAAATGGAAATATAGACGCTCGATCTTTTATTTTGAATATATCTTACTCATAGTGAGAATAATACCTCTGTCACAAAATAAAAGCTCATAATGGAGAACAGATTTTCGGAGATATGGATTTAATGTGCGTACTTAGGATTTCTCGTCATTTTTGAATAAATGAGAAACATACTTAATCGGACCACGATGCATTAATGAACACTTCAAAAATGGATTAACTTTAAAACTGCTTAGAAAGTGGGTTTATTAGTGTTAATTTTGAATTAAATTGGAAAACCTTATTTTTGGAGTTTCGACACTCTTGATGTCGAAGAAATATGTCATCGAAGAACCCTGATTGCCGAAATCATGATGTATTAATTTAAATTAAAATGTTTTTAGTATGTTAATTAATCGAGATTAGACCTTTTCGGGATGTCGTCAATCGGAAAATTGGAAATCCGGATTTCGGGAAATTTGATGACATGAGTTGGTGTTCTCATGGAATTGTGAATCCCAAAATTGTGAAATTACAACGATGCATTTCTTTTAATCATGATTTAGGCTAAACAGGATTAGTTAACTTACCATAAACTATGGATCGGGGTTTTATACATCGGGAAATCGGGAAACACGATGACAAGATATATGATCTTTTTGAATTCGCGAATCCCGATATCGCAATGTGATTAATTTAATCTTTTAAACTTTTTAAACGAAAATTAAGTAATTAGTGTTTTAATTAAGTCTTAAAGTATCGTGATATCGGGGATCGGGGTTTCGCAATTTGATTTGATTTGAAAATTTGTTTACGACAAACCCCGAATCCCGATTTCTTTAACATTTGAATGAAAAACTCGCATACTTAAAATTATTGCCCGTTTTAAATGATTTTTTTCAAAAGTTTTTGAAAACTTATATTTGTTTAGATTTTTTCCGTTGGTTTTTTCAAAAATAAACAATAAAAGGCATCGCGAATTTATAGTTGACGAAATTCTTGTTTTAAGAAATCTGAAAAATGCAAAGACTCAAAAATTACAAATCCTTTATCCTTAAGAATAAAAAATTCAAGATCTGTTTCAACATAGGCTCCAATTGGGGACCTCGTCTCCCTGCGGGACAAGGAGAACATGCAGACTCAGTGCCTTCATTGGGTAAATGGTGTCAAGGGTTTATCTCTGATAAACTGATCAAGGAGAAAAAAAAGAGATTATATAAAGTCTTTGAAAACCTTTTCAAAATTCCTTATTTACTTGAAACTCAGTTATAGTCTTCTTCAAAATTATCCTTCCCGTTCCAAAATTGAGTTAGTATTGAGATGATTAGAACAATATTTGGAAAATCAACAGATTATTGAACATTTCATCTTGCATCAATCGAAATAAAATTTATAATTTTTAAAATGGGAAGCTCTATTTTGATTTAAGATGAATATTTGGTTTCGAAAAATTGATAACTAGAATAGAGTTATAGATAAGTATGACAACCTTACAGACACCTCAGATATTGCTTCACTGCCAGCGGATCTGTTTAGTACCCCGGTGAAGTTATCTGTCCCTTTTTATTGAATTTCCTTTCACCGCTTCGAGTGCTAATTTTATGCTCAGACATTGCTTCACTGCCAGCAGGCTTGTTCAGTACCTCGGTGAAGTTATCTATTTCTTTTATATTTAGATGAGGGAAATAATTTAAATGAATTTCCTTTCATCATATGTAGGACTAGATGGGGGCAATCAATTATGAATTTCCTTTCACTATCTGTCTTATAGTTAGCTTATGCCTATGAAGCGGGGGCAATCAGTGATACTTAATATATCAGGGGTGGTGATCTATGTAAAATTTTATAATAGGGGTTTGTCAACTTGTTTTGGTTATTCTAGACCAATTTTTCTCAACCTTCAAAACCCCTCAGTCTGTAGAGAAAAAGGGAAAAATATTTTCAGGGGATTTTCTTTTGAGCAAGCTTAAAACTTCAGACAAACTGTTAGGAAACTTAAGATAGTTAAAATCAACTCAAACATCACCAGTTTCATTCAGAGAGAAAGAAATATGAAACCTGACCTAACTGAAATTTATCATTTGCTGATTTTCAAGATTAATACAAAATCTCTTCTACTCTGATAAGAAAGTCTGAAAACGTGAAAGATAGTATTGAGGGTATTAAAGGAGATTTTTCAACAATCTGTAAACCTGAACACCTCATATATAGTTTCAAAAATAACTCTGTGGACTTAACTAATTTTAACTTTATGGAAAGTTAACTAATTTTTTTAATTTTAATAAGGAAGTCTTCAAAAATTGAAAAAGAAACTGGTATATACAATTTTATTTATTTATTTATATTATATTATATTATATATATATATATATATATATATATATATATATATATATATATATATATATTCCATATAATGCTTTAAAAAACGCCCATTAACAAGGGCATTCAGGATCTTACCATCCAAATTTTCAAGTAGAAATGAATTTTTTCATTTAGAAGATGATACCTTAAAGGGTCCATACCAAATATGATCGAATTTACCATTTTTTCCTGAATCTTCTTTTCGAGCATCCCACCTCAAAACCAGATCTCCTGGGAGAAAGTTCATGTTCTTGGCTTTGCGATCAAATAACATCTTCATATCATCCTGGTACTTCTGCAACTTTTCATCTACTACGTCCCTGTGCTGTTGAACTTCAATCAGTTGGTTTATCTTTCTTGTGAGAGGGTTTGGTTCTTCCTTCTCATCTTGCCATAGTTTCATCACAGGAAGTGATAGATTTATGGGCAACACTACATCTGTTCCATAAACCATTTGAAAGGGAGAAGTACCGATATACTTTTTTGTGCCTATCCAATTTTCCCATAGAGCATATTTTAAATGTAAATGCCAAGATTTTTTATTTTCATTTAAGACTTTCTTGAATATACTGATCAAACTCTTATTAGAAGATTATGCCAGACTGTTTCCCTACGGATAGTATGTTGTGGAATGTCCCAACACAATATTATATTTCTAGCAAAAAATGACCATTTCCATAGACTTGAAAGCCTGTGCATTGTCTGTGACTATCTTTTTAGGACAGCCAAATCTTGACAATATATTCTCTTCTAAAAAGTCTATAACTACTGAATCAATGGCCTTCCTTGTTGGGATTGCTTCCACCCATTTGGTGAAATAGTCAGTAGCGGTTAGAATCCATCTATGTTGAGCACTTGAATAAGGATTCATCTCACCTATGAAGTCAAGTCCCCATTGCTGAAAAGGAGCTTCTATCTTGACTGGGACTAATGGCATCGCTGGTAGCTTATGTTTTCCTGTAAAAAATTGTCAAGGGCTGCAAGCTCGTACCTTAGCATTTACATCTAGGAAAAGTTTAGGCCAGTAGTAACCAGCTCTCAGGATTTTATATGCTGTAGCTCTCTAAGCGTGGTGCCCTCCACAGACTCCTTCATGAAACTGAATTATAACTTCTTCAGTTTCTGATTCGACCAGACAAACTATAAGGAAACCAAGTGGGTCTTTCCAATATAATCATTTCTCGGAAATACAGTATTTAACAACATGCAGCTTCAGTGTTCTAGCTTTGGAAGGTGACAAGTCATATGGATATTTCAAAGCTAATAAGTATGTTACTATGTCCTTGTACCAATTTGACGACGTGAATTTTTCATCGATCTTGTTTTCGACAATTTGGTCATCAAGTTCATTCATATCTATCCATCCTTCTTCCTCTTGAGCACTATTTATCCCAAGAGCCCTGAAATTGGATTCAGCTAATAGTTTAGCTAAACCCTGTCCTTTTACCAATTTAGTTGGTTTAACCTCCAAGTCAAACTCTTGAATTTTTGCAAGCCATCTACCTCTTTTACCATCACTGTCTACTTGAACCAAAATATCTTTTACAGCACTAGTGGGTACATATGCAATGACTTTAGAATGTAACACATATGTTCTGAAAGCTTTCAATGCTTTTACCATGCCATATGCTTGCTTTTCCATTATATTGTATTTGAGTTCAGCATCTCGAAGGATTTTGCTAAATAAGGCTCCATGTCGCTCGAAACCTTCTTCATTCTTCTGAAGGAGTACAACAACAAGCGTATATTCAGAGGCAAATGAAAAAATGAGAAAATCTTTAAGATAATCTAGACTTGCTAGTACTGGTGCCTCACTTATAAATTTCTTAATGTGAGCAAAGGATGCTTTAGCTTTTGCTGTCCACTTTACTTCATTGTTTTTTCTGAGCATATCTATAATCAATTTAACAATTTCAGCGAAGTTAGGAACAAATCTTCTCAAGAAATTTATTTTTCCTAAAAATGATTGAATTTCTTTAACATTCCTAGGAATAGCTAATGTATCTATAGCCTCTACTATTTTAGTATCAATCCTGATTCCATCTCGGGATACTATATGACCCAACAACTTGCCTTCCTGCATAGTGAAATGAGACTTTTTAGGATTTAAGGATAGACCAAACTTGTGGCATTTTTCAAATGTTTGTTTGAGATGAATCATATGGTCTTCATCTGATTTTGAAAAAATAGTAAGATCATCCAGATATATGACTACGAACTTGTCTCGTTCATCGACAAAAGCAATATCCATCACGCGTTGAAAAGTAGCTCCTGCATTCATTAGTCCAAACGACATTTTATCATACATAAACGTGCCCCAAGGAGTGGTAAATGTGGTTTTTTCCTTGTCAGACTGACTAACATCAATTTGGTTATAACCTGAAAATCCGTCAATCATGGACATTCTGGTAGCCCCTACTACTTTTGCAAGAACATGGTCTATTTTAGGTAGAGGATAATTATCTTTAAGAGAAGATTTATTAAGATTCCTGAAATCAACACATAATCTGATTTCCCCATTTTTCTTTCTAACTGGGACTAGATTAGCTACCCAATCAAAATATCTTAGGGGAACAATAATTTTAGCGTCTAGAAGTTTTTTAACTTCTCGTTCAATAACGGGTAGTAAAATCAGGTTAAATTGTCGAAGTTTTTGTTTGAAAGGTTTGACACCTGGTTTAAGTGGTATTTTGTGTTCTATCACAGAAGTGTCATATGTTTTCAAATCTTCGTATGACCATGTGAACACATCTTTATATTTTTTTAACAACTCTGTGTATTTGTTTTTGTTTTCTATTGATAAAAATTTAGATAACTTAACCATTTTGGGGTTATCTTCGGTTCCTATGTTACAATCTTCAACCTCCTCTGGTTGAGGTTGTAGAGTAGTTTTAGAAGGAATGTCATCTTTATTAAAGAGTCTTTCCAAAGGGATTAGACCTTTGGGGATTTGGTTGTTCTTCAGAAGAAGCATCCGGTGGTTAGCAATTTTATCATGAAATTCTTTTGAATCTTCCCCTTCTTGCATGATCCAAATTGGATCATTTTGATTCTCCTGATCATTATACATTTCTGCAAATTCATCTAATGATTCAAGAAAATTTCTAAGCTGCTCATCGTCTTCGAAAACCTACCAATGTTGTATATTATTAGGTATTGAAGGGCGATGTCTCATTTGTATATGATATTTTAAATTAAAAGTAGTCGGGGGTGTAAAAGTTGATGCAGCTTTTGCTAAAGCATCAACCTATTGATTTTCGGATCTAGGAACGAAATGAAAATTCACAGAAGCAAAGAAGTTTTCAATTAAATCCCAGACACAATTTCTATAAGACCGTAATCTAGGATTCTTAGCTTGATATTGCTGATTTACTTGTTTTATGATTAATTCAGCATCACCAAAGACTTCAAGATTTTTAATTTTCATCCTTCTAGTAGCTTCTAATCCGAGTACTAAAGCTTCATATTCACATACATTATTTGTACAATATGTATACCACTAGAGCCTATATGAAAAAGGAATAACAAATTGATCATCAGGAGCGATAAGAAGAGCTCCAGCCCCAGCTCCAAGATAGGAGGATGCACCATCAAAATACATTTTCAATATACTAGTTTTATATACATTTTTCTCTATTTCCTTTTTTTCAATTTTTTCTTCTGTACATTTATCATCTACATCTACTTCAAAATCATCATCTAACGATAACATACAGTTTCCTAAATCTTGGTCGGCAATGTAAACTGGATGATTGTTAGGATTATTTGGGTCACTTACAGTAAATGCCAACCTAGTCTCCCTGTAAAGACGAGTGAATTGACCTCTGAAAACAGGGATTGTAGCATATGTCATATCTAGCTGGAGGGATCCTCCAAGCTTAGCGCCCCATGATCTAGATAATAGAATTCCATATTTTGGGGGGATATCAGCAACTACTACATCCATAAGGATACTTTTAGCAGGTATCTGGGCCAAATTTACCACTAGGTCTTTAATCATTCATATGCATTTAAATTTCCTTGAATCGAAAGAATACAAATCACCATAGGGCCTTGTGATTTCGAGACCAAGTTTTTCCATTATTGCCTTTGGCATAACATTATGGGAAGCTCCAGAATCTAACATACAGTTATGTAAAAGGTGGTCAAAAAGAGTTAGTGTAATATAAAAAGGAGCCAATGTATCTATTGCACCTTCGACGTGTGGACCGAAAACTAGGATAGGCTTATCATCTTCTAAGTTAATAGCATTGGCATGACTTTCATCTTCAGAAAAATTAATCATTTTGGCTATTTGTTTTCGGTATACTAGATTTTTAGCTAATTCGACAAGGGGGATAGGAATTTTGATTTTACTTATTTTGTTTTCCAAGTTAAAGTTTCCTTGAGCCTTGTCATTTTAAATGTTTGGGGCTTCCATACCTTTTTTCTCGGTTTTACGTTGAGATGTAACCTTATTTTCTTTTATCGGATCTTGTGTATTTGAAGGGGGTGTTCCTATTGGTTCTAACTATACAGGGTTATCAGTTGTATTTCTTTTTGCAAACTATTTATCTGCAACTTTTGGATTTACCTCATCGGTCTCGTTTCTCGGCAAAATCTTTTTTGTCGGAACATTAGGGAGATTTTTATTTCTTGGTCTCAGATTGTATTTTCCCTGTAATTCAGCAATAATATCATCTGCAATATTTTGATATGTACAATCATCAGTGACATTATCATTAACTTTATCTTCTGATTTACTTTCTTTAATCAAAGATGCTTCATAATCCTATCTAGATAAATAAGGAGACTTATTATCATCACCAAGATTACTGATATCTTCATCCAATTCTTCAAAATCGCCCAAATCTTCCTCTCCAATATAATTTTCACTTTTAAAGGGTGCTAGAATTTTTTGATCTTCATTTTTCATCGTTTTATATGGTCCCTGAGGTTCAGGATTTTTCCAAAAATATTTTCTGGGAAAATTATCCCTTTTCATTTTTTCTAGTTCCATTTTCGAGATTTTATTTGAAAGTTCTTGAATAACCCTAGCCATCTCTTCTAATTTATCTCCAAAAGATTTTCCTGACCCTGAAGGACCACCTTGTTCTTTGAATTTTTTATTTTATTTATTTACATTTTCGGTCTTTGATTTAAGCTTCCCTGATGCCATCATATTGGATTTGATTTCAACTGCATCATCCTGCATTTTAGAGAGATCTAATGATCTCCTTTCTCTCAATAGTAAAGAAAAGTCGGGATCAAAAGCACCAGCAAAATTCACTTTTGTTGCAGGTTGTGAAGGCTTAACTTCAGTTGGAATTTTATTGTATAATTTATTAAACCTTTGTATGAATTCTAGAACTGACTCAGAGTTTCTCTTTTTGAGGGCTCCGAATTCGGTTAGATAGTAGAGGTGATCCTTCCTCTCACCCCATTGTCTGATAAATGCACTCTCAAGCTCTTCATAGGATCTTAATGATCCAGTTGGTAAGGATCGAAACCAAGTTCTCACCTGTCCCTCAAAAGTTTGAATGAGTAATCTAGAATAAACATCTTCATGTTCTATTCCAAGTATATCTGCAAATTGATCGAAAAAGTTTATATGTTCTTGTGCAGTCAAATCACCCTCCCCTGTAAATTTTGGGAGGCTCTTCATATAGTTCTCAGGGAGATCATGAAGAGGAACAGGAAGAACGAGGGGAGCATATCTTGTATCCACTTTGGCTAAAATCCCGGGTAGTGGTACTTGACCACCTCCAGGAGCACCACCTCCATCTCCAACACCTCCTTGTGCCGCCATGGTTAAATTTGGGACTAAAGTTTGGACAGTGTGTGGAGAAGATTCTCGGAAAACTGGAGACGAAACTTTGGGAAAAGAGAAAGTATCAAAAGAGGGGGGAAGTGAAAGTGATCTTTTAAAAGTTTTCAATAAGTTTGATTGTGTACAGTTAGGCTGATCTGTAGAATAAGTTGATAAAAGGATTTGTTTAATTGATTTTCGTGATTTTAAATTTTTTTCCGGATTAGAGACTGGCGAGGTCTGTTTACTATCCGGGTTTTTTCTGGTGTTTTTACGAATACTAGCCAGTTTATTTAGTGTGGAGTCGCCAAGTGAAAGATAATTTAGCAATAGAAATTTTTCTGTTCTTGTTCACTATCAACAACAGAAAATGTCAATGTTGTTCTTCCTAGGGAAATGATTCGTTTCTTCGTTCCTCGGCAACGACACCAAAAACGATGTTGTTCCTGAGTTTATGTTTTAAGGCTATAAAACATACCGTTAAGGCATCCGAAAATGATTTAAAGGAAAGATTTGGAATTAAGGAATTAAAGAAAGATCAGGGAAGATTCAGTTTCTCAACTGTCTCTGTCTTGCTTCATGTTGCTCTTGGATGTTAATGTCACGTTTAATAGCAGCCCATGATCTTTCTAGTTCATCCCTATTAGTCATTGTTTGTAAAATAGTATTAAATAAACTTAGGGCAATGTTGGTTTGATCCTGAAGGCCTGGTTCTACGTTAGGTTGTCTGCTATTAGGGACAGTCATGGATGATATAGTTTAAAAGGTTTATAAAATGGGTTTTTATTCAATTGGTTACTTCAGATTTCCAGATATGAGATTAATGAAAACAAATTTAAAATCTACAACAGTAATATAAAAACACATTCAAGGTTGTTTCCTGGTTTTGTAACAATTTTGAAATTGTAAACAACAAAACACAATACAGAGAAATATAAGGCTTTTATCAAGAAAGAATCTTATATTTCAATTAACGATGATGAAAGAAAAACAAGATGTCTAACAGAGTTAAATATTAAGGAACAAAAGGTTTTACAGGTCTTAAAATTACTAAAGTAATTTCAGAGGAAAGACTGTAATACGTTCAACATCCAAACCAATCTGAAATAATAAACAACAATGTATATAAATTGAAATTGATCTACTTGTCAGAAAAACACTTTAAAAGGAAAATTTAACAAAGCATGATAAACAGGGGAAAACACTTAGTTAAAAAGTTGCAGGATCTAGAATCTTGTTTGCGATTTATATTCCGATGAACTTCAAAACTGAATTTACAAAAAATGGCTATCTCCAAAATTTTTGAAGCCTTTTCTCAGCCTTTTGAAACTATATTTATACATTTCTATCAAAGTTTCTCGTTGGTAACTAACCAACTCCCTAATATTACGGTTACATAAAATAATGTCAACCGTTTACAATTTCTTTCAAAATTCTAATAAATAAAAACATTTTAAAAGTTTTAAATTTGCGTTGATGAACTTTCTTTCTCTGCTTCAACGCATTGAACACATTTGCCAAAAAAGTTTACTAAGATCCTGGGAGCCTCAGGTATCTCATTTGCTTCAAAGGTATCTCATTTTCTTCAAAAGAGAAAATTCTTCTCTGTAAATCTGGCAACCGACTCTCTATCGTTTTCTCTGTGAATTTAACATTTTTAAACCTTAAACTTGAAGTTACCATCCACTTATTTATTTCTGTAATGTTAACCAATTTGATATTTGAAATTTTTTCTTTCCTTTCTTCGAGCTCTTCTCTTGACTTCAACTGATGCCTGGCAATGTTGATTTCGCCTAACAACCATCTGCCCCAGTATTTAATGAATTTTTTTCAAAGAGACTAAAGATTCCTTGACAGTCTTCGTTAACTTCTTTTGTGATTCTTTTATATTCAACCAATTTCGATTCCCAAACTTTTATCATTATATCTCCTTTTACCTGTTCATAAACAGATAATTTCTAATTTTTTCCAATTTCTTCTTTTAGTGAGGAAGCCACTGCTTTTTGAAAAGTATTCCTTGCTGCTTTTTCTTCTCTTTCTTTCTGGAACACCTGTTCCATGGACCTATTTGATTCCTTAAAATAGTTCTGGATAATTTCCAGATTACAAAATACTTTATGTTGTTCCTCTTCTATTTTTACATATATCTCTAATGCCTGCATCCTGAAATGTTCAATTTCAATTACCTGGTTAGCAATAGAAATAATCGTGTCTTGCAAAAGTTTATTTTCTTCTCCTAGATTTTGAACCTGCTCTTCAATGACCTGTATCATGTGTTTTTCTTCATCCAAGTTTTTATTCGACTTTTGGATTTCTTGCATATCTTTGAGTCTAGCTTGTTCTAGACCCTTCTGTATTCCCCAACCAATATTTCTTTCATTTTCCTTTAATCTGTCTTGCAACTGAATTATTTCTTGATCCTTCTGCTCGAGCATTGTTGTTATATTTCCCACAGAATAAATATTAGTTGATGCTATAACACCCATTGTTCCTGCTAATTCTATAGTGAACTATCCATCCTTGAGTTTCTTCCCATCTATGATAACTCTATGCTTCTTAATCGATCTTTCTCCTACAGAATGAATTTCCTATTTCAAGACAGCTCTTCGTTTTTCACTG
Organism: Picea engelmannii; assembly: GCA_009831015.1. Lineage (NCBI taxonomy): Eukaryota > Viridiplantae > Streptophyta > Pinopsida > Pinales > Pinaceae > Picea > Picea engelmannii. The sequence goes on from ML779137.1 coordinate 124,278, forward strand.
AAAAAATATTCAGATGAGGGGATTTCATCTCTTGAAATCGGCTCTAGGTCACTAACATATAGAACTCCTTCATGAGGGGTTTCGAAAGTAGACTGTAGTCGAGTCAAAGCTGTGATAGGATTGCCAAGTTCCTTTGAAGCAGTTCCTCCAATCTTTTCTAGAATATCATCAATAACTATTGGACTTGTTTCCAGTCCTTTTCCCTTTTCTGTCCCTGGCTCTTTTATCTGAGAACCCTCTGTGTTTTGAGAAGGTATTTTAGGATCTTTCAACTTATCTTTGTCACTTGACTTATCCTGAGTATCATTTTCAAACCCTGGAGGGGTTTCTTCCTATTCTGGCAATGAAGTCGACATTTCACCTTGTAAAGTCTTCAGCAGGCAGCTCCACCTATGTCATTGAAAAGATGCAAACCCCACCTGTGAGTTAGGTGACAAGGCCTGTACTCTATTCTGCACTTCCTCATAAAATTTAATATCTTTGAAAATATCATCAAAAACAGAGACTTCATGTTCATAAGCTTTTAAATTACAATGTATATAATGCCGACTAATTATTTGATAAGGGTCGTGTTTTATGTTCTCTATGTCTACTAGCTTAACTTCCTCCAATGACTCGGCCTCCACCTTAGAATGCCCTAATTTTGATAAAGTAAATTTCCCGATATGAACAGGGAAAGATGGCCATGTTTTTTTCTGAAGGGATTTTAATTCTAACCCAATACCAGCCTTGGCTAACTGATGAGCCACTTCTTTGCATACCAATCTGTTTGGTAAAAAATTTGGGAGTGCGTGAGTCAGAATCGAACAACCATAAACCCTAACATAGGAAAAATGTTCCTCAATAAACCAGTCGACAACCGATTTGAGGCTTTCTATGACTGCATTAGAAATGCGAGGGGGTTCGCATCCAAATAATATTTTGTGCAGAGGGATAATTACATAATGACAAACATCATAAAAAACATCTTTTGCATTTTCTTCCTAGAGAGTTGAATGGTATTTATGAATAGGCTCTGGGCAAGAAACATTCCAACTCCAACTCATTAATGGGAAAGGAGTCATAAAACAAATGGCATCCATAATATATGCAGACATATAAAAAGACACTGGTTGTCCTTTTGACTTGGCTGCTTTGTAATTCACAACCTCTGATGTGAGGTTATCTGACAAAATTTTATGCCAGTTAAAACTACGTCCTTCTGAAACTTCCTCTAGGAAAGGTGTCTAGTCTGCATGAAAGTGACAAGGATCCTTTCTCCCGAAAAGTCTACATAACATCATTGCTACATAAACCATATATTCGTTTAAGGAAGCTGTGGCATAAATCCCATGTAAATTAGCTCTAAACTTATTTTCATCCCTGGCCCATCCTTTAATCATGTCAGGGTATGTCTGGCCCGCTTCAATGCATTCTTTTCTTTGAAACTCAGCTAAAAACTCATAATTAAAGGTGTGTCTATAATTGGGCAAGAGCTTATACATTACTTGAATGTGCTCAGGCTTGAATGAGTCGATGACAGTTCCTTGCTCGTTCAGAATGCTTCTTGTTGGGATATCCACTTTATCCAGAGCCCAGCCGATCATATCGGTATATGACACAAGTCTCAGACGCGCAACAACCTTATGAAGCTCAGACTCGACAATATCTCGGAGGTGATTTTCCGAATCAGGGGCTACATATTTAAGATCATCCTCCATCTTTTCAGAAATTCCAGTCCACGATTTGACAGAGTGTACGCCTAGTGGAGTAGTATCAGAAATAATATCGCCTTCTTGCTGGTCTTCATTTTTCTTCGGAGCTTTTTTGGGTGCCATAGCTCTGCGTTAAGCGTGAAAATATGTCACAGAGAGTGGATGAGAAGACTTAACTTTGAAATAGAAATACAGACGTTCAATCTTTTATTTTGAATATATCTTACTCATAGTGAGAATAGTACCTCTGTCACAAAATAAAAGCTCATAATGTAGAAAAGATTTTCGGAGATATGCATTTAATGTGTGTACTTAGGATTTCTCGTCATTTTCGAATAAATGAGAAACATACTTAATCGTACCACGATGCATTAATGAACACTTCAAAAATGGATTAACTTTAAAACTGTTTAGAAAGTGGGTTTATTAGTGTTAATTTTGAGTTAAATTGGAAAACCTGATTTTCGGAGTTTTGGCACTCTTGATGTCGAAGAAATATGTCATCGAAGAACCCCGACTGCCGAAATCGTGATGTATTAATTTAAATTAAAACATTTTTAGTATGTTAGTTAATCGAGATTAGACCTTTTCGAGATTTCGTCAATCGGAAAATCGGAAATCGTGATTTTGAGAAATCTGATGACATGAGTTCGTGTTCTCATGGAATCATGAATCCCAAAATCGCGAAATTACAACAGTGCATTTCTTTTAATCATGATTTAGGCTAAACAGGATTAGTTAACTTACCATAAACTATGGATCAAGGTTTTATACATCGAGAAATCGGGAAACACGATGACAAGATATATGATCTTTTTGAATCCACGAATCCTGCTATCGCGATGTGATTAATTTAATCTTTTAAACCTTTTAAATGAAAATTAAGTAATTAGTGTTTTAATTAAGTCTTAAAGTATCGTGATATTTGGGATTGGGGTTTCACAATTTGATTTGATTTGAAAATTTGTTTACGGCAAATCCCGAATCCCGATTTCTTTAACATTTGAATGAAAAACTCACATACTTAAAATTGTTGCCCATTTTAAATGATTTTTTTCAAAAGTTTTTGAAAACTTATATTTGTTTATATTTTTTCCATTGGTTTTTTCAAAAATAAACAATAAAAGGCATCGCAAATTTATAGGTGACGAAATTCTTTTTTTAAGAAATCCGAAAAACGTAAAGACTCAAAAATTACAAATCCTTTATCCTTAAGAATAAAAAATTCAAGAACTGTTTCAACAGATGACATGATGTTTTTCTGCATTGACATAGGCAAGTGTTATTGACTCGGTTTTACTGAGTGTGTAGGGTTTTGTACCTTGATGATGCAGAAGCATCGATGGAACCCCTTGGGCTCCAGATTGAGTCAGGGAGTGTGCTATTTGGGTTGATTTATTTATTGTGATATTAGATTTGATTTGATGATATGATGTGGACATGTTCTGACATGATTGTTGATGATGCAGGCTAACGATAGCTTGCCGACCACACTCACATATGGAGTAAAGGGGCCACACACAATTACCAGAGAGGTTGAGGGAGAGGTGTGGACAGCAACCCTTCCACAGCCTACTAGCACTCTCGCCGTGGCTCGAACCGTAGGTTAACGATTACCTAGTTCGAGAGGATCCACGATGTTGTCATGGAAGACTGCGATAGTCGCTCACGATGACTCTAAGGGGCATGTAATAAGGAGGGGGAATTATTCCTTAGAAGCCCTTAGTCTCCCACAAGTTCACCTGGTGGAGTGTTGACTCCAAGGGTTTTGATGTCTACCAATCAGTCAAGAGGCGAGTGGCACCCTTGGAGCACATGGTGCATCCTGAAGGGCACGTTGCGATGATGACGATGAAGGAACAAAGCTATATGGCCCTAAGACATTTAACACATTAAGAAATTCTTAAACAACTTCCCTAATTAAATGTCACCCAGTTCAAAATCTAAGTCCTAAGTCTAAAACTTCTCTAGGGGTAAAATTTTGTCTAACCTTAAGAAAAACACCCTATAAAAATAAAAAATAAAAATTAAACTAAAAACCACTTAAGTAATAGTTTTAGTCTTCACAAAATTTTGGGGGTAAAATGAAGAGAGTAAGAATTTAATTAAAATCAATGGATTTAAAATTGTAAAGAAGAATTTAATTGTTTAACTTGTGAAAGTGTAAAAGATTTTAAATTATTAATAAAAAGGAAAAGAGGTTAATTTGCGCAACTGCCATTTTTGGCTCTAATAAAAAGGGGAAAGTAGGGAATAATAAAAATTAGGAAACTAGGTAATGGAGGTAACTTAAAAAGGGAAAGAAGGGAACTTATGGTAAAAAGCAAGTTCAACTTAGTAAAGAATCTGCAATAAAGAACCTTCTAAATTGAACTAAATTAGCAACTTCATTTTAGGGAAATTATTTAAAACCTATAAGGGAATCTAGGAACACCTAGGAGTAAAAATAGGAGCAACTCTATGTGGTTCAGGGAAATGAGACAATTATTAATTTAAAGAAACTAATTATTAGAGGAAAGTAGGGGATGGATGACACTTGTATGAAGGAGAATTATTAGAATTTTTTTATTAAAACTTAAATCAAATGAGATTTAGGGAAAGTTTGGAAGTTCTAAAAGTCTATAAAGGAGAGAGAGGAGAATGAAGAAGGGGATCGGTTGTTAGCGTAACATTATGCTGCCGGATTTGTGACTTGACTAACTACTTGTGGGGAGTTGGGATTTCCCAGCTCGGATAGGAGTGGTAGCTCAGCCTTGCGAGGCAAGCTGGGAGTTAGACATACCATATGGATAGTGTGTGGTCCCTTTGCAGCTCGGGGGGCTAAGGGGAAAGCAGAGTATCCCTAGCATTGGTTGGGAGGTACCAGTGAGGTCTCGATAGTCGGTAAGAGGGAGCAGCACGGAGCGCGCGAAAGACACTCGGAGCAAGCGAACAGGAAACGGTATGCATTTCGGTTGAAAGGTAGAATGTCGTAGGATGTATGATTAGATATGCTTGTGTTTTATGTTGGTAAGTTGATCATCTAGTATCTTGATTGGATTTTAAATAACCTTGAAATTTTGATTGATGGTGAAGTTCCTTATTTCTGCATTTTGTAATCACCGGTTAAGATTATCTCTGCATTTTACTTACTGCTGGATGAACTTGCAATGTGTTCCATTACCTCCCTCACAACTTAACTCTACGATTGGTTTTAATGGCCTTTTTCTCTGAGTAATTCATCTCTGCTCGGTGTTATTTGACGAATTATTTTTCTTGGGCCTTCGCCCACTCGATTGATTGCCGTAAGTTTCCAGGCCTGCAGTTGTGATGGAATCCCTCCTTGTCTGTAATGAATTTTTGGGGCAGTGATTTTCTCTCTGCCTGCAAATTTTCAAACCACCAAGGGATTAATTATCTCTGCGTTTAGATGCCACTGGTTGGGTTGAACTCCACATTGAGTATGCCATCTCCTTCATTTTTTTGGTGGTTTGGATCTTATCGTGTCCTTGTAATTTTTACACTTGTTTCTACCCTTGTCAAACCGGTCACACAATGCTCCCCCACAACCTTTCGAACCCTCAACTGATAGAATTTTACCTTTTTTTTATTTATTTATTTTCTACATCTTCGTGCTCTGACTATGTGTGGTTTACCCTGCTTGATTGGCGAGCGTTTTTGAGGAATGTTGGGCAAGGGGTGTCTTTTTGGGAGGCCACAATGGTTCATGGTTGAAGCATCGCAGTTTTCTAGTGCTCAGTCGTTCCTTCAAAGTTTTCTGTGGAATCTGGATGGCTTGGCATTTGCTGAGGCATTACCGTGAAATAATTTTTTTTTTATGTTGAAAGATAGTTGTAGATTAACCTTGCTGGGGACTGGGGTGTTGCTTTAAAGGTTGTTGTCTTGGAAGTCTTGATTTCAGCAAACTCTTGGGTGGTTCTCCTAGCCTTGCGTCTTCAACCTTTAACTGGCGATTTTAGCTGAGTAACCTATGTCTCTGCAAATAGCTCTCACACACTGTTGATGGCCTTTTTGTCTACCAAGGACATGACTAGTTTGTCAGTGGTCTAGCCTCGTTTCTTCTTCCCTCCTTAATTTTTACCACTGCTTATGTTTTTACCACGAATCTCCCTTAGAAGCTGACTGTGTATCCTTTGGCTAGATGGACCACCGATAGGGGCCACAAAGGGTTGACAACATTGTTTCTTTTGATGATAGCCGTTAGGTGTTTTAGACATCACACCTTGCTACCCTTCCACCTTGACGTCGTTGATGCCTATGTCTGCCTCTATTACTAAACCAAAATCTCATGGGAGGTCTGCGACCCAATCAACTCAGTATCTGCTAGTTGGACCTGCGCTGGGACCATGGTCATCGGTCGACAACACGCTGGGTTCTGACCACCCATTCAACGTTGTATTTCCTTACCTTGGGTGTCAGCAAGAATTCCTGATTAAATTGTTTAGATTTTTGGTGGCTAGCAATAATAGACAACGTTGATTCTATTTTTTTTATATATATTTTAATTTTCGGTCATCACATCGTATATTGTATTATATGGTTGTCGACATACACCATTAAATGTTCTCATTTAAATACAAAAATATTGGTGGTTTCTCTTACGGTTACCCATCTTTTAGTTTTTCATCTGTTATGTATAATGAACTTATTACACAATATCCTTGATTACGCTTGACTGTGGGTAGGATCACCGATGACCCAATGCTGGGAGGATTTCTCTAAGTTGAAATAAATCACCTTCCAGGTTTTACAATAATTTTTTCTAATGAGAAAATATGAGTCTCCTTAGGATAGGTGAATTTTATCTTTTTAATGTTTTATAGGTGGTTGGTTTTCTAATTTAAAGGAAGCTTGTTAATTTCAGCAAATTGTTAGACCCAAGTGATGGTTGTATTTTGGTTTAAATTAGCACGTGAATGTGGATGGCCAACCTAAGTTGATTTGCGAGCCAATTTGTCTTAAATGATTATCCTTGTCCTTTTGTAAATGCTTGAGCCTTGTCCTTAAATGCTTAGCATCATTTTTTTTAATTAACCATCTTGTCAATTTCTTCAAGTCAGGACAGGTTTCTAATGCCACACTGTTTTCTTTAATTTATTCATTATCGTTAAGATATTAAGGCTTTCTCCATTTATGGCGTAATATTAATGTAAATTTTTAATGCTTTCTTAAAAGGATTTTAGAATATTGCATCTATTATGGATTTACAATCGTTTGGTCGTTGCGCTAATTAATTACTAGCTATTGATTTATAATTTAGATCTTTGAGTTAATGTTTATGTTAATTTATATGATTGCGTTCAAAGGATTTGAATATTGCATCCATTATGGATTATGATCAAGGCATTGTTGGGTCAATTATTGGTTCATGATTAATGTATATCAAATTATAAACTTATATCTTGAGTGAAGGTTAATGTGAACTTTTACATTGAATGAGTTTAATGATTTTTAGAATGTTGCGTCATTTATTGGATTATAGCTATAAACTAAATGTTAAATTTCTCTTTAAATGATAAGTTTTAACCATCATTATTTGATTAAAATTTGGATTAACTGTTGGGTTAAATGTTTAACCAGTCGAGATCAGACTTGCACAATAAGGTCCTTGAATGCTAATTTAGAGGGTACCTTGATGAAAAATTTTGATCTAAAGTTGTGCGCTGGAATGGCCTTAAGACAAATGTGGATTGTAGTCCTTGTTTAATTAATGTTGTACTAGGTCGTAAACTTTTATGTGCTTGGTTTGCTTATGTCGGGTGGGACATAGACACCTCCATGCTCCTCAGAACAGTCGCCAGCCCTGAGACCTTAAATGGTTAAAATCGATGGGAACCTGGGCCTAAGCATTGCTTATATCTCTTGGAGGTCCTAACCATTGCAGGGTAGGACGGGCAGGTAGTCAGTCTTACTTATTGTCTATTGATCGTCGTTAAATGCATGTAGTTACTTGTGGTGCATCTTATGTCATCTTGTTGTGTTCGTCGTGGTTTGTGTCTTGTTCGTCGTCGGGTGGCGACGCAGAGTCGAATGTGTTTGTTTCCCTTGTACACATACATACACACTTTTAAAAAAAAATAAAAATAAATAAATAAATAAATTCTACACTTGTTAGAAGAGGTTTGTCGTCGTAACGACGAGGATCATTACAAATGGTTTCCATGGCATTAGGGAACTCGTAAATACTTTTAATATAGGAATTCAAGTCCCTTGAGGGAATCATATTATTTTCTTTCATAGTTCAGTTTATAATTTGGCTCCTTAACTTCTTAGGATATAGCTTAGATAGTTGTGAAAGATGATATTACCTTTTATTGATATAGTACCTTTTTTCCTTTTAATTAGGGATTTGTACATATTGATATTATCGAATTTTAAGGACTCATTAGAATCATTCCTTATGGATTACCTAGCAATTTTACATTATTTATCATACCAAAGGTTGGTCATTCTATTATTCTTTTTATAAGACACCTCGAAAGAGAACTTGTTAATAGAAGTGGAAAGGGTAGTTGTAAAATTATGATAGAGTTCTTCAATATTGTCCTTATAAGTTAGGAGATGTAATTTACTATTTAAATCCTTTAAGAAAAGGTCAAATTTACTTTTGTCAAAGTGCAATTGCCTTTGATTATCAAAATTGTCTTCAATTCTTCTCCTATGCATGGAAAATTTGAGAGCTAGGGTTAAAGGTTTATGATCAGAGTCGGGTTCATGGCCATTTAAAAGGTCAAAAGTTGTTATTTGGTTGGAAATATGGATATCATATATCACATATCTACGACACTACTACCTAGCCCATGAATACAAGTCATATGGTTGGAGTTTGGCCACTTCATTACTCCATTGAAAATTATTAGGTCTTGAGAGTTGCATAGATTGACCAACTCAGTACCAAAAAAATTCTCAATTAGGTCTTCAGAGCTTCTTTTGTAACTATTAGATAAAACAAGGTCATCATCTAGCCATAAAGGATTATGGCTGGAATCAATGCTTAAAAGAGTATCTTGTTTAGTTGCAGTCCTAGCATTAAAGTCTCCTCGCATTAGGATATTACCTTCATTTTCAAACTATAAATATCTTTCTCTAAATTATTATAGGGACAATATCTATCTAGATTGTTTTTCTTATAAAAAGTAGAATTAATAGGTGAAAAATAGAAAATTGCTATATACATCTTCTTTGCATTGGTGTCTAAAATTTATATCCAAATGTATTGATTGAGAGGGTCGATCTTATGAAGTTCAATGTGAGGAGAAATGCTCTTTCTAATATAACAATTTATGGCTCCTATACCTCTACGATGGGAATTTTTGTTCCAAGATGACCAAAAGACAAATCTTTCTATGTTAGGGACCTTAGACTCTTCATGCTTCCAAGTTTCAACTAGACAAATAATATCAATATCACTCGGGATCCAAGTTATCTTAGGACCTTTGCGCCATTGAAAGCCACGATAGTTCCAAAAAAGGATCTCAAGTGTCCCAAATTCCTATTTATTATTATCCTTATGGTATCTATCCCTAACAATAACATTTTGATTTCTAATTATTTCCCATTTTTCTTCTTTCTTGGTTTCTTTTACCTTTTGAACTTTCTTCCTTAATTAAGGTTGGTCTTCGAGAATGAGGTCTTCATTTATAAATATTCCTTAACCTTTTAAGCTCAGGGATTTACTGAGTATGCTATATTTATGGTCATTACAACTTACTTTGACAAAGATCAACCTATCTTTGTGATCAATTATTTTTCCTAGCCTTTTTGCTTCTATGAGGTAAGTTGTATCAATTTGTGATTTATTATTTAATTATTCTTTTACTATTGCTAGTGTATCCTCCTCTGGTTCTTCTTTTATACCAAAAATTATGAGTTTCAAGGATATTTTATCATGCTCATGGTCTAGTTCAATTAGCTTTTTCATTCCCTCTTTGATGGGTTTGATATCCAAGTTGTTTTCCAGATTACTGAGGGTGAAATTGTTGGTTAGTTTTTCTTCTAGCTCTTTAATCTTATCTCTCAAGTTGCGATTTTCTTTAGCCTCTCCTTCTTGGGTTGATTGTTTATGTTTTTCCATTTCTTGAATCGTATCCTTCATTGTCTTCCATTCACTCTTGAACCCTAAGAATCTATCCTCTATTTTAGTTTGAATGGTATCTTTGAAGAATATAATTTTTTTTATCAAGCATTTTCTCTAGTTCTATTTAGAGTTTTAGGTTTCTTTCTTCACTCCTTTCTTCTAATGATTCTAACTCTATTTGGTTTTTGGAATCTCTCTCTCTTCTCTCATTTTTTCTAATGATTCCATATAATGGTAAACAATCTCTAGGATGATTTTGGGGGGAGTCCCCATGATAGGATGAGTTTTTGGAATAGGTGGTGGAGTTCTCATATTGAAAAGAAGAGAAAAAAAGTAACAATTATTATTTTGGATTGACATTAAAAATGGAAAATAATTTCATTAATTGATAATAATGATATTAATTATTATCTCCCAAATCAACTTTCACTTATTAAAGTTAAATAAATAAATAAAATATATTTAAATCTCTGTAATTCATAGGTTACTAGATTACAAATATATTTTAAATTAAAATTCAATCAAAGTAAAAAGTGACTCACCTAAATTAAGGTGTCTAGGTGCCCGTCTGGTTGAATAAGACAAAACCATAAAGAAGTATTATGGTTCACATCATAGGGAGTAAGTGTAAAGATTATTCTCGTATCTCATTCAAAACCACAAAGATATAATGTTATAAATAAAATATGTAATAACATATTATTCCCATTATATATATATATATATATATATATATATATATATATATATATATATAATTGTTTAAAATTCTTGCATTTTGAAAATATAATATATTTTATATTTTTTTTTGTTTTTTTTTAAACAATTTTTAAATATAAAATTTGATAGAATTTTCAAACTTATAAAAAAAAGAGAAAAGAGTGTTTCCAAAATGGAAATAAAAAATTCAATAATTAATATTTTATAATTTGTATACATTCTTAAAGGGAGAGAAGTGTAACAATGAAAATTTCAAAATTATAAAAATGATATTTTGAAAAAATAAAGGATAAAATATAAAAAAAAAGTGTCATACTTTTATAATTTTTATTTAAAAACGTATTTTTAAAATGTTATGAATTATACAATTAATACACAATAAATTCATATGTTTCAATAGTAACCTATAGAGAAAAAGGTTGTGAATTGGGTCAGCTTAAATACTTAGTAAAAGAAGATATTATTTTTTTTCACATAGGTTCAAATCCCATTTATAAAATGTTTTCAACTAGATAAAATTATAATTAATCATAAGTAAAAAATAATAAATTTGTTAATTGGATATATGTGGGATGTTTTTTAAATCAGTATTGAATTTTGAATTATATATAAATAGATACTTTTTATAGATTTCATCATCATCGGACTACCAAAAAATATAGCATAGTTTTAGATTAATAATTACATTGAAAAAAAAGATTTTAAAGAACAATTTCAAGTGATCCCTTTTTTGGATTTCCTAATAAACTGACACAAAACATAGATGAATCGGAAAAAAACATACTTGTTTACAATTGCACATTAGTTTCGTTTTCTTTCTCCTCTCCACAATAATGGGTACCTTTGTTTTCGATTTCCATTGGAACGTGGTTCTGGTGCATTGCCTCAATCTGTTCCCCCCACCCATCTTGTGCCCCTTTTTGAAATGTACATTGGATACTGAGAGGGGGGGTGTGAATCAATGTCACAAAACTTTAGATAATTTTCCACTTTTCATAAATTAATTGAACAACATATATTTATTACAATTTCTCAACCAACATATGAAATAATAAATATTTTATTTATTTAACTTGAATGAATACATAAGACCGATCTTCATATTCAAACAATCATGAGAGACTCAACTCTCTGTTACAAGACCCGACTTGTAGTTCTCAGATCCAACTGAGAAATGAGGAATCAAACCCTCGTAACAGGTCCCATATTGTTGATCTTAGATCCAACTGAGATGTGAGGAATCCAATCCTCATACAAGACCCAACTTGTAAATAGACACCAACCTGATAGAATGAAGCTTCATTCAATCCATTATATATAAATATATATACTTCAACAAATTCAACTACATCTTTTGTTCACCATACTTCTTTCTTTATATAGTCTTCAAACTGGTGTGAATTTGACACATTGGATATTTTGATAATGAACCATTGTACCTTTTCATTTAAATGATAATATTAAACTTTAAATAATATCATTTTTCCTTTTTATTATTTATTCATAATGTTCATGATTTAACTCTCTTTTAATCATGACTGTGTATCAGTCCATTTTTCCTCATGAGTTGATCACATATATGGATTGAATCATTATATCGTTCCCATGCTCCTGTTGCGTCCTTAGTTCAGCAACAGATCATATTCGATCTTTTACCGATTCTCTGTATTTTTATGGTGTTAATTCTTTATCGAATTACTATACCAAATTTGAACTATTTACAAAAATAAAATCTATATGAGGCGCTTTTTTCAACCCAGTGTTCAAATGAACATGAAGTCAAAACCATGAGCCTATCCATTTAAGCATTTTTTGATAGTGATTTCTTATTCCTCCCCTATTCTTATACATGGGATTGTATTCAAGCATTTGAGGGATTATTACTTATATCCCCTTTAGCTTCTTTACCTTATCAGATGACCGGTGCTAGAACCAAGTTCTCTGGTACTTTGTCCTTCAGGAATTCGGTATTTTGCAGTCATTCAATCCTCCGGGAGTATATTTATCCAAAGTGTGTATACTGTGTTCACTAGTATATGAGACATTCAATATTAATATTTTGTTGGATGGACGATCCTACCTTATCCAGAGGCTTCAAACAATCGACGGTCATGACTTAATTAGCAGTTGAGTGGACGATTCTCGTTCACTTCAGGACTTCTATATGACCACAGATGGTGGCTAGGTGTTAAGCCAAACATGTGCTTAATCGCTTATCAAAATAAATGGTAGTGTTTTAATTGGACATTAAGATGGATGTTTGTTATTTACTTTGTAACTTCATCCTCCAGGACTTCCAACCTTTGCAATCATTCAATCTTCCATAGTTTATTTCGTTGAAGTGAATATTATCTATTTACTTGTAGATCGAACGATTTTGTATTAATCTGTGGTTGAGTGGATGGTATGCAAAACTCAAAAATATTTTTTGTTAATGTCTTTCTCATTGTGTGCTTTTTAGGATCTCGATCGTGAATCTTCCTTCTCGATGGATGGTTATATATTACCTCAAAGCTTCAGCTCTCCGAGACTCCTCGTTACTAGAAATTTGAGGTAGTTCAATCCCTTCGGAGTTTTTACTTATCGAATAAGTGTAACGACCTCCTCGTTATGCCGTCGAACCTCCTAAACAAGTGCATTTTTTTTTTTTTTGTGCATGTGTACAAGGGAACAAGACATTATACTCTGCGTTGCCACATGACGACGCATCATGACACATGCAACTGCGATATCAACATAAAGATCCAAGACGCATAACAACATCTGCCAGCAATGAACAACAATCAACCAACAATTATAAGGTTGACTACTCGCCTATCCTACCCTGCAATGGTTAGGACCTCCAAAACACATAAGCAACACTCAAGCCCAGGTTCCCATCGATTTTAACCATTTAAGGTCTCAGGGTTGGCGACTTCTCTGAGGAACATGGAGGTGTCTACATCCTGCCCAACACAAGCAAACAAAGCAATTAAATGATCACAACCAAGTACAACAATTTTTAAAAGAACAACCACATCCTCTACGGAATGCACAAGTCAGAAGGACTCCGACAACGACCAACCATTGTTAAGATAAGGTATTTTCTACGACTCAATTGGCATTAATTACTAACCCAATACTCCATTTAAATTCCATTAATCGACAAGATACCCAACCCAACCTTAGAATAATGTAAATTGAAGTAATTGCAAATCCCCAATTACCAAATCATAGTAATTTATGGTACTTGGTTCAAGGACCTTACATCTTATGTGTCATCAATAACACTAAAATTTCAATAGCATTACAATAAAATAGCACTGTCATTTATCTTATATTCCCATAACTTTTCATTTTAGAATAACAATAAAATTGCATATCATGTTATCAAACACTAACATTATATTTTTATTTTATATTGACTTAAAATATTACCTTTACATATTGCAAGACAATATATTACAGTGGCAATACACTCACACATTACTATACCAATTATGTTATGATTAATAATAAAATTTCCATATTAGTGCAATAACACAACAATAACTTTACATCATATGGCCATAACAATGCAAATAAAATGACATTTAAAATTCATTCTATGTTATCTAATACGAACATTGCATTTTACTACTAGAATAAAATAAGTCAATTCATCTAACTTAAAGTTTTTATAATAAAAAAAAGACTAGTTCCCTTCTAAAATTTCTAAAAGCACAGTCCTTGAACTTATATGAAGAAATAAAATATCCCTTTAGTAATAACCTATCATTTAGAATTCTAAAGGCATAGATTACCTTGAAAATGTAACCATGGACTTGTGTATCATTAATTCAAGATCGTCAGAAATATAATCATTACACTCGTTCACATTATTAAGTTAGTGCCATGTTTATCTACAACCAGAAAACTATTATATGGTAAATACATCCACCATTACAAACGATAAGGAAACTATCATCAGTAGATTATAGTTACTATGGTCGCTTAGATAAATAAAATTAGAAAAATTGCTTCCCACACATTAAGATAGTGCGTTGTCATAATCCATCAATAAAAATAATAATTAAACTTCAGGGCCATTCACACGAAAACTAAATTGCGATCAATCAATAACTCTCTGACAGTTCTGAAAGCAATTAAAATTAATAAGGGGTTGTCAACTACAAGCTCAAAAAACGTGGGTAATAAAGTTGTCTCGACAACAACCCAATCGCTGGCCAAGAGAAATCCGCTCAAAAGTCTGGACCAGCAGTGATGAACAGGTCGTAACATTTAAAGGAACACAACCCACAAAAGCGCCCATTGTTGAATAAAACACAGTCATAAATAAAAATGCTCGTGATGGGTACAGGAACACAGTCCATACGAAGGAATGGATATTTATAAATGCAAGAAGATGTTATAATAAAATGCAGTAACTGATCTTTAAAACACGGGAATGGTTATGATAAAATGCAGGAATGATATTTAAAATGTAGGAATCTTCATGAATTTCGCTAGGCAACCAGTGTATTCACGCGGCAGTGAGGTCATTGGGAAATCCGCAGTCAAGGTAAAAAGGAGAGAAGTGATCTCGCTGTTCAAGGTAGAAACCCTCAAACAACCCAACATTACCATTACACAATAAATTCACCCCCTCCCAAGACGCAACAATTAGGCCCCGAGTCACACAAAAACACATTGCAGATGCAACACCACTCAACGCGGAAGGGCTCAGGACAAAAAGGGTACTGTGATGGAATAACAATGCAGTCTAACGTAGTGGCAATTCACCAGATGCATGCCCAGGCAAGAGTTCGTCCCAAGGTTTAATCATAAGCACAAAATATTTTCTCAAAACAAGAAACTCAAGTCTACGCAAGGTTTTAAGGTAGACTCCTAGAAGACCGAATATAAAATCACCGAAATGCAATATCGTAAATAGAGAAAAAAATCATTGAAATGGTTAAAGGTCAACCCCTGAATCACATAATGTAAAATCATAGAAAGTAAAGCTACATGACATCGCAGAGAATAGTGAGAGGAGCACAAGGATAGGTTCTCCCTTGTTGAACAACTTAGGGTCAGATTGTTTTTGTTTATAGCGATTATCTATAACAATCGCTAAAGTCCTAACATTTTTCTCTATTTATCTAGTACCGAATTACAATAGCAGAGTTACTATTTTACACTTAGAACACAATTATAATTGCTGAAGTATTAAAACCATTTGATTCAATAAGATCCCAATCTTCATCTTGATGCATTCTACTCTAAAAATCAAAGAGCGTAACTTTTCTTGATCGCCCGCTTCGAATGACGTCCGCGCTCTTCGTGCTTCTCCTGCTTGCCGACCTTCGAGACCTCACCAGTACCTCCCAGCCAATGCTAGGGTTACTCTACTTCCCCCTTAGCCCCCCGAACCACAAAGGGGCCACACAATATCTAGATGGTACTTCTAGCTCCCAGCTCGCCTCGCAAGGCTGAGCTACCACTCCTATCCGAGTTGGAAAATCCTAACTCTCCACAAGTAATCAGTCAAGTCACAAATATGGCAGCGTAACATTACGCTAACAGTTGATCCCCTTCTTCCTTCTCTTCCCTTTCTTTTATAGAGTTTTTAGAACTTCCATCTTTCCCTAAATCACATTTAAATTAAGTTTTAATAAAAATCTTCTAAATATTCTCCTTCGCACAAGTGTCATCCATCCCCCATGTTTCTGCATTAACTATTTTCTTTAATTTATTAAATTGTCTTATTTCCCTCAACCACCTAGAGTTGCTCCTAAATTTACTCCTAGGTGTTCCTAGATTCCCTTACAGGTTTAAATACTTTCCCTAAAAGGATGTTGCTAATTTAGTTCAATTTAGAAGGTTCTTTATTGCCGATTCTTTACTAAGTTCACCTCGCTTTTTACCATAAGTTCCCTTCCTTCCTTTATTATGTTTCCTCCATTCCTTAGTTTCCTAATTTTTATTATTCCCTTATTTCCCCTTTTTATTAGAGCCAAAAATGGCAGTTGCACAAATTAACCTCTTTTCCTTTTTATTAATTATTTAATATCCTTTACACTTTCACAAGCTAAACAATTAAATTCTTCTTTACAATTTTTAAATCCATCGATTTTAATTAAATTCTTACTCTCTTCATTTTACCCCAAAATTTTTATGAAGACTAAAACTATTACTTAAGTGGTTTTTAGTTTAAATTTTTATTTTTATTTTTATATGGTCTTTTTCTTAAGGTTAGACAAAATTTTACCCTAGAGAAGTTTTAGACTTAGGACTTAGATTATGAACTGGGCAACATTTAATTAGGGAAGTTGTTTAAGAATTTCTTAAGGTGTTAAATGTCTTAGGGCCATCTAGGTTTGTTCCTTCATCATCATCAACACGACGTGCCCTTCAGGACGCACCATGTGCTCCAAGGGTGCCAGTCACCTCGCTTGTTTCTTTTGCGCGACGTGCCCTTCAGGATGCACCACGTGCTCCAAGGGTGCCACTCGCGTCTTGTGTTTTTTTTGCACGACGTGCCCTTCAGGATGCACCACATGCTCCAAGGGTGCCACTCGCCTCTTGTGTTTCTTTTGCGTGACGTGCCCTTCAGGATGCACCATGTGCTCCAAGGGTGCCACTTGCCTCTTGACTGATTGGTAGACATCAATAACCCCTGGAGTAAACACTCCGCTAGGTGAACTTGTGTTAGACTGAGGGATTCTAAGGAATAAGAACCATGCCTTATTGTACTCCCTTAGAATCATCATGAGCGACTGTCGCAGTCTGCCCTCATGACATCGTGGTTCCTCTCAAACTAGGTAATCATTAACCTACAGTTCGAGCCACGGCGGGAGTGCTAGTAGGTTGTGGCAGGGATTTTGTCCACACCTCTCCCTCAACCTCTCCGATAATCATGTGTGGCCCCTTTACTCCATATGTGAGTCTGGTCATCAAGCTATCATCAGCCTGCATCATCAACAATCATGTCAAAACATGTCCACATCATATCATCAAATCAATGTAA
The DNA here is from genome assembly GCA_009831015.1 of Picea engelmannii. Lineage (NCBI taxonomy): Eukaryota > Viridiplantae > Streptophyta > Pinopsida > Pinales > Pinaceae > Picea > Picea engelmannii. The sequence goes on from ML779137.1 coordinate 141,757, forward strand.
TATCACAGTAAATAAATCAACCCAAATAGCACACTCACTGACTCAATCAGGAGTCCAAGGGGTTCCATCAATGCCTCTACATCCTCAAGGTCCACAACCCTGCACACTTAGTAAAACGGAGTCAATAGCACTTGTCTATATCAAAGCAGTAAAACATCATGTGATTTACCATAACACATCATAATCAGGGACAAATGGTTTAATATCATAATAGTATGGATCACTTGCAAGCAAGTGTCCTCAAGAATAAGTTTTCTCAGTGTGCCAGAGCGGGATGTTACATACACCCCCTCTTGGTCTAAAATTCGTCCCAAAGTTTCATAGTATAAATGCCGAAATAAGTGTATCACAGTATCATAAGTTTATCAATCAAACAAAAATGGAAACTGCTAGTGCATATCATATGCATCCTCCCAGGTCGCTGAGTGTGGACTATAATTGTCCCACTGGACCTTGACCTGGTCTACCTTTCAACGTCATAATTGTTGAACGCGATGATCTAAGATGTAGACCAGCTCAGCTGTGAGTGCTCCCTTGTCCGATACCTACAAGGAACTCATGTCAATCACATGTGTAGGATCACTAATATAATGTCTCAAAACAGATACATGAAAAACATCATGCATACACCTCAAAGAATCAGGCAAGGCTAGTCAATAGGCCATGGGCCCCTTTCTCTCCACAATATCGAAAGGTCCCATGAAAGTAGGAGAGAGTTTAGCTCCCTTTCCAAAATTGATCGAACTCTTATGTGCTTTAACCCATAAGAAAACTTAATCGTCGAACTCGTAACTACGGTCGACTCAGTGCGCATAGGCATAACTCTTCTGTTGATCCTGCGCTTCTTTAATCCTTTGTCTTATGGTTTGCATTTTCTCTTCCATTTATTGGATCACTTCTGGTCCCACTAGGACCCTATCCTCAATCCGATCCCCACTCAAGGGCATCCGACACGGTTTCCCATAAAGAAACTCGAAAGGCGTCATCTTGATGGTGCTCTGGTAACTGTTGTTGTAAGTGAACTCCACTAGTGGCAAGAATTCTTCCCAACTCTTTTGTTGGTCCATCACGTACATGCGCAACATGTCTTCCAAGGTTTGGTTCATGCGTTCTATCTGCCCATCAGTCTCCGGGTGATACGCAGTACTAAAGTTAAGTTGGGTTCCCAAGGCCTCTTGGAAACTCGTCCAAAATTGTCCAGTAAACACCAATCCTCAATCGGATATAATCCTCTTAGGAACACCATGTAGCCTCAGAATCTCACTGATGAAAACTCTAGCTATGTCAGGTGCTTGATATGTCGTATGCACAAGAATAAAGTGAGCACTCTTCGTCAAAGCGTCTACGACTACAAAAATCAAGTTGTGTCTCCTTGCCGTCAGTGGCAATCCAACAATAAATTCCATCGAAATAACCTCCCATTTTGATTCCAGAATAGCATGTGGTTGTGGTAATCTTGTTGGGTGTCTATGTTCAGCCTTTACCTGCTGACACTCTAGACATTTGGCCACATAGTTGACTATGTCAACCTTCATTCCCTTCCAGAAGAATAAGGGTTTAAGGTCTTCCCTCATCTTCGTTACTCATGGGTGATCCATGTAAATTGTTCTATGAGCCTCGCTCAGGATCAACATCCTCAACTCGTCCTTTGGCGGTACGTAAATCCGATTTTTAAACCTCAATAACCCATCGCTATCAAATGAAAATCCATCATATCGTGGTACCATCATTGTGTTTTGTTCGATAAAACCCTCAACCTCATTGTACCAGTCATCATCACACTGTAAAGTGAGAATATTTTCATGTAGATTGGTCTAAAGAGGCAACACCAAAAAGATGCATGGTCTCTGACTCAAAGCATCCGCCACTCGGTTCACTATTACCTTTATGTAAGAAATCTCAAAATCGTACTTGCTAAGCAATTCCGACAACCGCCGTTGTCATGCGTTCAGGTTGCTTTGTGTAAAAATGTGTTGTAGTCCACAATGATCAGTCTTTAGTTCAAATTTTTTTCCAACAAGGTAGTGTCTCCAAACCTTCAAGGCATATACGATGGCTAATAACTCCAAATCATGTGTCGTGTAGTTCTCCTCATGCCTTCTCAGTTTCCTTGAAATGTAAGCAATCACTCATCTGTCTTGCATCAAGACTCCGCCTAAACTTTCCTTCGATGCGTCAGTGCATACCAAGAAGTCCGTGTCCATGTCAGGGACCTTTAGTATCGACGATGTTGTTAACAACTCCTTAAGCCTCTGAAATTCTTCCATGCATTTCTCGATCCAAACAAACTTCTTGTTTTTCTTCTGGAATTCCGTGATTGGATTTGCTATCTTCGAAAATCCCTCGACAAACCGTCGATAGTATCTTGCTAAACCCATAAAGCTACGCACTTCCGTGACATTCATCGACGCAGGCCATTTCATAATAGCCTCGACCTTGGCTGGATCCACGGCGATACCTTTACCAGAGATGACATGCCCTAAGTAGTGAATCCTTGATTGATAAAAAGAGCATTTGGACAACTTCCCGTACAATTTGTGCTCTCGCAGACACTGTAGTACCAAGCGCAAGTGCTCGTCATTCTCCTCCGTTGTCCGAGAGTAGATCAAAATATCATCAATGAATACTTGGATGAACTTGTCAAAGTACTCAGGGAACACCCTGTTCATCAAACTCATAAATACTCCTGGGGCATTTGTCAGTCCAAACGGTAAAACAATAAACTTGTAATGTCCAAACCTTATCTTAAAAGCGGTCTTAGGGACATCATCCTCCTTGATCCACAACCTTGATCGCAAATCAATCTTGGAGAACACCATCACACCCTTCATTTGATCGAATAGATCATCAATTCTCGACAAGGGATACTGATTCTTGATCGTGGCCTTGTTTAGTTGACAGTAATCAATGCAAAGCCTCCACGATTCGTCCTTATTTTGTATGAAAATAATTGGCACACCCCACGGTGACACACTAGGACGTATAAGTCCCAGGTCCAGCAACTCCTTCAGTTTCATTTTCAAGTCTTGTAACTATAGGGTCGACATCCGATAAGGCATTCTTGCTATCAGTTCGGTCCCCGGTTTCAGGTCTATGGTAAACTCAAATTCCCTCCTTGGCGGCATCCTAGGTAAATCCTCTGAAAACACGTCCGTAAACTCTCTCACCACTGGAAGGTGTTCTATACCTTCCGCTACTCCCTTCTTGTTTAACGCAAGGATCACATAAATCTTGCACCCCTTGCACATACTCTTCCATAGCTGTAAGGAAGAGACGAACCTCAGGGAAACTCCTTGGTTCCGTCCTACAATCACACGCCTCTGTCCCTCGTCATCGACCAAGATCAACCATTTTGTTTTATAGTTGAGTATTGCCTCATGTGATTCCAACCTTGATCGAACTCTTATGTGGTTTAAATTGTAAGAAAACTCGATCGCCGACCTCGTAACTACGGTTGAATCGGTGTGCATCGTCATAACTCTTATGTTGATCCTGCGCTTCTTTAATCCTTTGTATTATGGTTTTAATTTTCTCTTCCATTTCTTGGATCACTTCTGGTCCCACCACGACCCTATCCTCAAGTTGATCCCCACTCAAGGGCATCTGAGAAAGTTGCTCGTAAAGATACTCAAAAGGCGCCATCTTGATGGTGCTCTGGTAATTGTTGTTGTAAGCGAACTCCACTAGTGGAAATAATTTTTCCCAATGCTTTTGTTGATCCATCACGTACATGCGCAACATGTCTTCCAAGGTTTGGTTCGTTCATTTTGTCTGCCCGTCGGTCTCCGAGTGATACGCAGTACTAAAGTTAAGTTAGGTTCCCAAGGCCTCTTGGAAACTCGTCCAAAATCATCCAGTAAGCAATTTCAACCAACGTCGTTATCGCGCATTCAGGTCGCTTTGCGTAAAAATGTGTTATAGTCCACAATGATCTGTCTTTAGTTCAAATTTTTGTCCAACAAGGTAGTGTCTCCAAACCTTGAGGGAATAGAAGATGGCTAACAACTCCAAATCGTGTGTCGCGTAGTTCTCCTCATGCCTTCTCAATTTCCTTGAAATGTAAGCAATCGTTCGTCCGTCTTGGATCAAGACTCTGCCTAAACCTTCCTTGGATGCGTCAGTGCATACCAAGAAGTCCTCGTCCATCTCAGGGACCTTTAGTATCGACGCTGTTGTTAACAACTCCTTAAACCTCCGAAATGATTCTGCGCATTTCTCGGTCCAAACAAACTTCTTGTTTTTCTTCTGTAATTCCATGATCGGATTTGCTATCTTTGAAAATCCCTCGACAAACTGTCGATAGTATCCTACTAAACCCATAAAGTTATGCACTTCCGTGACATTCATTGGCACAGGTCATTCCATAATAGCCTCGAACTTGGCTGGATCCACGATGATACCTTCGTCGGAGATGACATGCCCTAAGTAGTGAATCCTTGATTGATAAAAAGCATTTGGACAACTTCCCGTACAATTTGTGCTCTCGCAGACACTGTAGTACCAAGCGCAAGTGCTCGTCATGCTCCTTCATCATCCAAGAGTAGATCAAAATATCATCAATGAATACTTGGATGAACTTGTCCAAGTACTCACGGAACACCCCATTCATCAAACTCATATATACTCCTGGGGCGTTTGTCAGTTCAAACGGTAAAATAGTAAAGTAATAATGTCCAAACCTCGTCTTAAAAGCGGTCTTAGGGACATCATCCTCCTTGATCCACAACTGGTGATACCTTGATCGCAAATCGATCTTGCAGAACACCATCGCACCCTTCATTTGATCGAATAGATCATCAATTCTCATCAAGGGATACTGATTCTTGGTCGTGGCCTTGTTCAGTTGATGGTAGTCAATGCAAAGCCTCCACAATTCATCCTTCTTTTGTATGAAAATAACTGGCACACCCCACGGTGACACACTAGGAAGTATTAGTCCCAGGTCCAACAACTCCTTCAGTTTCATTTTCAAGTCTTGTAACTCCGGGGTCGACATCCAATAAGGAATTCTTGCTATCGGTTCAGTCTCTAGTTTCAAGTCTATGGTAAACTCCAATTCCCTCTTCGGCGGCATCCCAGGTAACTCCTTCGGAAACACGTCTGCAAACTCTCTCACCACCGGAAGGTGTTCTAGACCTTCCGTTACTCTCTTCTTGTTTAACGCAAGGATCGCATAAAGCTTGCACCCCTTGCGCATACTCTTCTATAGCTGTAAGGAAGAGACAAACCTCAGGGAAACTCCCTAGTTCTGTCCTACAATCACACGCCTCTGTCCCTCATCATCGACCAAGCTCAACCATTTTGTCTTACAGTTGAGTATTGCCTCATGCGATTCCAACCAATCCATACCAATTACAACATCATAATATCCTAAGATCATGACGTACAAGTTGGCCCTCATGACAAACTCTCCCAGGTTAAGGGCACAGCCCGTAACCTTTCCTCCAAACTTCTATTTGGCTGTCGAAGCCATCTCTACAAAGCTAAACTCGTCCTGTTCGACTACCTTTACCTTAATCCTTTTTAGCGCTGCACTAGAAATGAAACTCTCGGTAGCACTGGGATCTATCAAAATACTAAGGGTATGGTCAACGACAGTACCTGTCGTCTCGAGCACAATCGACCGGTGCTCTACCTGGCGGTTATTCACTGCTGCATGAATCTGATGGGCCTTACCCATATAGCCCACTGTAGTGGGTCCGACTGATCTAGATGCTCTGGTCCTCTCAACAGGATAGTTTCATTGGTAGTGTGGCTCCCCACACGTCCAACACCCCTTCTTCGGCCTAGTAGTCCTGGTACCTGAAGTAGAAGATGATGGCCCATTGGCCTGGAACCCTAGTCTATCCTGTTGAACATGCCTAAACTACTGTTGTTGCGAGCGATGTTGTTGTTCATGCTATGGTCCCCAATAAGGTGTTTTCTGCTGAGGTGACAGTCCTCGAGGTGTAGAGAAAGTGGATCCCCTCTAGAAGCCATGATATCCTAGCGTATGTCTCGCTAGTGTCTAGTGCTACCATGTTCCAAATGAAACCTGCCCTGCTGGTCTCGCTGGAGTCCTAGTCTAACCCCCACTAATAAGCTCCTCCTTTGCTATGAGGGCCTTCTTGATGGCATCATGCAAGTTCTGAGGCATCAAAATCCTAGCCTTTGCACGTAGGTTACTGTTAAGGCCAAACACGAACTTCTTGACCTTAAGTTTCTCCGTGTTAAGATGCAGAGCGTACCAGAGCAGCTCCATAAAATGAACCTCGTACTCGGGCACCGTATGACCTCTCTGTCGCAAGGCGTTGAACTCATTGAGATGACACTCAATGCATTCCTCTGAAAGGTACCTTTCTCAGAACCCTTCCTCAAACAGTTCCCATGACACGTCTTCAACGACCATGTTCAGCTGTGGTAGGAGTGTCTTCCACCATAGAAGAGCGCTCCCCTCCAGTTGAAAGACTGCAATGCGGACCTTCATGTTGGAGGTAAAATCATGAAGTGCGAAGCACATCGCCATGTTCTCCAACCATGTCTCGGCGGCTGTGCCATCTAGGGCACCAAAGAACTTAGGAAATTTGACTTTCTCGAGTTCATGGTGAATGCTACCAGTAACGGCTGGTGCACATGGTGAAACCTCAGCGGTTGCCGATGCCCTGGCCTCCTCTCTGTCCAAACGGCTGATCAGTGCCTCGAACATGCACTGAAAGGATCTCATCATCCCTACTACATCGCCAACTACTATCTTCTCTTGCCCGAGAACCTGCTCCTCTACCTGGGGGTTAGACCCCTCAGGTGTGGATGCTATTGGAAGCGTCGCACCTCCTTCCCTAGCACCCCATCATATTCCTCCACGATGTCCTCTAACCATGATTACCTGCACGCACACAAGTCAACTCAATTAGCAACAGTACAATCAAATCATAACAACGAAAGCCGTAGCGATCCCAAGTCACGGGTTGAACCCACTCTGATACCATATGTGACAACCTCCTCGTTACGCTGTCAAACCTCTTAAACAAGTGCAAATTGTTTTTTGTGTGTGCATGTGTGCAAGGGTAACAAGGCATTATACTCTGCGCCACCACATGACAATGCATCATGATGCATGCAACTGCGATATCGACATAAATATCCAAGACACATAACAACATCTGCGAGCAATGAACAACAATCAACCAAAAATTATAAGGCTGACTACCCGCCCGTCGTACCCTGCAATGCTTAGCACCTCCAAAACACATAAGCAATGCTCAAGCTCAGGTTCCCATCGATTTTAACCATTTAAGGTCTCAGGGCTGGCAATTGTTCTGAGGAACATGGACGTGTCTACATCCCGCCCGACAGAAGCAGACCAAGCAATTAAAGGATCACAACCAATTACAACAATTATTAAAAGAACAACCACGTCCTCTACGGAATGCGCAAGTCAGAAGGACTCCGACAACGACCAACCATTGTTAAGACAAGGTATTTTCTACGACTCAATAGGCATTTTTTTTGTTTGTTAATTTATGCGGGACCTATTGGCTACGCGATTAACCCGTGGCTTGAGAAACCACGACTCAGGGGCATCTAAGCCGTCAAAATCACCCAGGGATCACACTCGGCCTGAGCCACACCAACCCTTAACATGGTTGGATTTTTTTGTCCCCGCAGGTTTCGAACCGGTGACTTTAACAACACGGAGTGGCTTAACAACACACCCTGTCACCGACTGTCCTACACCTCGGGGATGACTCAATAGGCATTAATTACTAACCCAATACTCCATTTAAATTCCATTAATCGACAAGATACCCGACCCAACCTTAGAATAATGTAAATTGAAGTAATTGCAAATCCCCAATTGCCAAATCATTGTAATTTAAGGTACTTGGTTCAAGGACCTTACATCTTATGTGTCATCAATAACAGTAAAATTTCAATAGCATTACAATAAAATAACACTGTCATTTATCTTATATTCCCATAACTTTGCATTTTAGAATAACAATAAAATTGCATATCATGTTATCAAACACTAACATTATATTTTTATTTTATATTGCCCTAAAATATTACCTTTACATATTACAATACAATATATTACAGTGGCAATACAGTCACACATTACTATACCAATTATGTTATCATTAACAATAAAATTTCCATATTAGTGCAATAAGACAACAATAACTTTACATCATATGGCCATAACAATGCAAATAAAATGACATTTAAAATTCATTCTATGTTATCTAATACGAACATTGCATTTTACTACTAGAATAAAATAAGTCTAATCATCTAACTTAAAGTTTTTATAATAAAAAAAAGACTAGCTAAACAAGAAGATTTCCTTTTTACTAGAGGAGTAATCAAGATTTCCTTTTTATCGAAATTTTTCTTTTTATAATAAAAAAAAGACTAGTTGCCTTCTAAAATTTCTAAAATCACACTCCTTGAACTTATATGAAGAAATAAAATATCCCTTTAGTAATAACCTATCATTTAGAATTCTAAAGGCATAGATTACCTTGAAAATATAACCACTGACTTGTGTATCAGTAATTCAAGATCGTCAGAAATATAATCATTACACTCATTCACATTATTAAGTTAGTGTCATGTTTATCTACAACCAAAAAACTATTATATGGTAAATACATCCACCATTACAAACGATAAGGAAACTATCATCAGTAGATTATAGTTACTATGGTCGCTTAGATAAATAAAATTAGAAAAACTTGCTTCCCGCACATTGAGATAGTGCATTGTCATAATCCATCAATAAAAATAATAATTAAACTTCAGGGCCATTCACACAAAAACTAAACTGCGATCAGTCAATAACTCTCTGACAGTTCTGAAAGCAATTAAAATTAATAAGGGGCTGCCAACAACAAGCTCAAAAAACATGGGTAATACATTTGTCCCAACAATAACCCAATCGCTAGCCGAGAGAAATCCGCTCAAAAGTCCAGACCAGTAGTGATGAACAGGTCATAACATTTAAAGGAACACAACCCACAAAAGCGCCCATAGTATAATTAAACACAGTCATAAATAAAAACGCCCGTAATGGGTACAGGAATGCAGTCCATACGTAGGAATGGATATTTATAAACGCATGAAGATGTTATAATAAAACGCAATCAATTAAAACACAGTAACTGATATTTAAAATGCAGGAATGGTTATGATAAAACGCAGGAATGATATTTAAAATGCAAGAATCTTCATGAAGTTCGCTAGGCAACCAGTGTATTCAGGCAACAGTGAGGTTCTTGGGAAATCCGTAGTTAAGGTAAAAAGGAGAGAAGTGATCTCGTTGTTCAAGGTAGCAACCCTCAAAAAGCCCAATGTTACCATTACACAATAAATTCACCCCTTCCCAAGACACAACAATTAAGACCTGAGTCACACAAAAACACACTGCAGATGCAACACCACTCAATGCGGAAGGGTTCAGGACAAAAAGGGTACTGTGATGGAATAACAGTGCAGTCTAATGCAGTGGAAATTCACGAGATGCACGCCCAGGCAAGAGTTCGTCCCAAGGTTTAATCACAAGCACAAAATATTTGCTCAAAACAAGAAACTCTAGTCTACGCAAGGTTTTAAGGTCGACTACTGGAAGACGAAATATAAAATCACCGAAATGCAATATTGCAGATAGAGAAAAAAATCACTGAATTGGTTAAAGGTCAACCCCTGAATAAAAGAATGTAAAATCATAGAAAGTAAAGCTACAGGACATCGCAGAGAATAGTGAGAGGAGTGTAAGGCTAGTTTCTCCCTTGTTGAACAACTTAGGGTCAGATTTTTTTTCATTACAATGATTATCTATCACAATCGCTGAAGTCCTAACATTTTTCTCTATTTATCCAGTACCGAATTACAACAGCAGTGTTACTATTTTACACTTGGAACACAATTATAATTGTCGAAGTATTAAAACCATTCGATTCAACAAGATCCCAACCTTCGTCCTAATGCATTCTACTCAAAAAATCAAAGATTGTACCTTTGTCTGATCGCCCGCTTCGAATGACGTCCGCACTCTCCGTGCCACTCCCGCTTGCCGACCTTCGAGACCTCACCGGTACCTCCCAGCCAACGCTAGGGGTACTCTTCTTCCCCCTTAGACCCATGAGCTGCAAAGGGGCCACACAATATCTAGATGGTATTTCTAGCTCCCAGCTCACCTCGCAAGGTCGAGCTACCACTCCTATCTGAGCTGGGAAATCCCAACTCTCCACAAGTAATCAGTCAAGTCACAAATCCGGCAGCGTAACATTACGCTAACAGTTGATCCCCTTCTTCCTTCTCTTTCCTTTCTTTTATAGAGTTTTTAGAACTTCCATCTTTCCCTAAATCACATTTAAATTAAGTTTTAATAAAAATCTTCTAAATATTCTCCTTCGCACAAGTGTCATCCATCCCCCACGTTTCTCCATTAACTATTTTCTTTAATTTATTAAATTGTCTTATTTCCCTCACCCACCTAGACTTGCTCCTAAATTTACTACTAGGTGTTCCTAGATTCCCTTAGAGGTTTAAATACTTTCACTAAAAGGATGTTGCTAATTTAGTTAAATTTAGAAGGTTCTTTATTGCAGATTCTTTACTAAGTTGACCTCGCTTTTTACCATAAGTTCCCTTCCTTCCTTTATTATGTTTCCTCCATTCCTTAGTTTCCTAATTTTTATTATTCCTTTCTTTCCCCTTTTTATTAGAGCCAAAAATGGCAGTTGGGGAAATTAACCTCTTTTCCTTTTTATTAATTATTAAATATCCTTTACACTTTCACAACTTAAACAATTAAATTCTTCTTTACAATTTTTAAATACACTGATTTTAATTAAATTCTTACTCTCTTCATTTTACCCCAAAAATTTCATGAAGACTAAAACTATTACTTAAGTGGTTTTTGGTTTAAATTTTTATTTTTATTTTTATAGGGTCATTTTCTTAAGGCTAGACAAAATTTTACCCTAGAGAAGTTTTAGACTTAGGACTTAGATTCTGAATTGGGATACATTTAATTAGGGAAGTTGTTTAAGAATTTCATAAGGTGTTAAATGTCTTAGGGCCATATAGGTTTGTTCCTTCATCATCATCAACGTGACATTCCCTTCAGGATGCACCACGTGCTCCAAGGGTGCCACTCGCCTCGTTTGTTTCTTTTGCGCAACCTGCCCTTTAGGATGTACCACGTGCTCCAAGGGTGCCAGTCGCCTCTTGTGTTTCTTTTGCGCAGCGTGCCCTTTGGTATGTACCACGTGCTCCAAGGGTGCCACTCGCCTCTTGTGTTTCTTTTGCGTGATGTGCCCTTCAGGATGCACCACGTGCTCCAAAGGTGCCACTCGCCTCTTGACTGATTGGTAGACATCAATAACCCCTGGAGTCAACACTCCGCTAGGTGAACTTGTGGGAGACTAAGGGATTCTAAGGAATAAGGCCCCCGCCTTATTGCGCTCCCCTTAGAATCATCATGAGTGACTGTTGTTGTCTGCCCTCACGGCATCGTGGATCGTCTCGAACCAGGTAATCGTTAACCTACAGTTCAAGCCATGGTGGGAGTGCTAGTAGGCTGTGGTAGGGTTGTTGTCCACACCTCTCCCTCAACCTCTCTGGTAATCATGTGTGGCCCCTTTACTCCATATGTGAGTCTGGTCGGCGAGCTATCGTCATCCTACATCATAAACAATCATGTCAGAACATGTCCACATCATATCATCAAATCAATGTAATATCATAGTAAATAAATCAACCCAAATAACACACTCCCTATCTCAATCCGGTGTCCAAGTGGTTCCATCGATGCCTCTGTATCCACAAGGTCCATAGCCCTGCACACTCAATAAAACTGAGTCAATAGAACATGTCTATGTCAAAGCAGTGAAACATCATGTCATCTACCATAACGCATCGTAATCAAGGAAAAATCATTTAATATCATAACAGTCTGGATCACTTGCGAGCAAGTGTCCTCAAGAATATTTTTTCTCAGTACACCAGAGCGGGATGTTACATACACCCCCTCTTGGTCTATACTTCATCCCAAAGTTTCATCGTATAAATGCCGAAATAAGTCTATCACAGTATCATAAGTTTATCAATCAAACAAAAATGGAAATTGTTGGTGCATGTCATATATGTCCTCCCAGGTCGCCGAGTGTGAACTATAATTGTCCCACTGGACCTTGACTTGGTCTACCATTCGATGTCGTAACTGTTGAACGCGATGATCTAAGATGCAGATCAGCTCAATCGTGACTGCTCCCTCATCCGATACCTGCAAGGAACTCATGTCAATCACATCTGTAGGATCACTAATATAATGTCTCAAAACAGATACATGAAAAACATCGTGCATATGCCTCAAAGAATTAGGCAAGGCTAGTCGACAGGCCATGGGCCCCTTTCTCTCCACAATCTCGAAAGGTCCCATGAACCTAGGAGAGAGTTTATATCCCTTTCCAAACTTGATCAAACTCTTATGCGACTTAACCCGCAAGAAAACACAATCACTGACCTCGTAACTACGGTCGACTCGGTGTGCATCAGCATAACTCTTCTGTCGATCTTGCGCTTCTTTAATCCTTTGTCTTATGGTTTGAATTTGCTCTTACATTTCTTGGATCACTTCTAGTCCCACCAGGACCCTATCCTCAAGCCGATCCCCACACAAGGGAGTCTAACACGGTCGCCCGTAAAAAAACTTGAAAGGCACCATCTTGATGGTGCTATAGTAACTGTTGTTGTAAGTGAACTCCACTAGTGGCAAGAATTCTTCCCAGCGCTTTTGTTCGTACATCACGTACATGCGCAACATGTCTTCCAAGGTTTGGTTCGTTCATTCTGTATGCCCGTCAGTCTCTGGGTGATACACAGTACTAAAGTTAAGTTGGGTTCCCAAGGCCTTTTGGAAACTCGTCCAAAATCGTCCAGTAAACATTGTTCCTCGATCGGATATAATCCTCTTAGGCACGCCATGCATCCTGACAATCTCACTGATGAAAACTCTATCTATGTTAGGTGCCTGATACATCGTATGCATAGGAATAAAGTGAGCACTCTTCGTCAAAGTGTCTACTACTAAAAAAATAGAGTCATGTCTGCTTGCCATCAGTGGAAATCCAACAATAAAATCCATCGAAATAACCTCCCATTTCGATTGCAGAATAGCATGTGGTTGTAGTAATCCTGTTGGGTGTCTATGTTCAGCCTTTACCTGTTGACACTCTAGACATCTAGCCACATAGTTGACTATGTCGGCCTTCATTCCCTTCTAGAAGAATAAGGGTTTAAGGTCTGCCCTCATCTTCATGACTCCTGTGTGAGCCATGTAAACTGCTCTATGAGACTCGCCCAAGATCAACATCCTCAACTCGTCATTCGGCGGTATGTAAATACGACTTTTAAACCTCAATAACCCATCGCTATCAAATGAAAATCCATCATATCTTGGTACCATCATTATGTTTTGTCTGATAAAACCCTCGACGTCTTTGTACCAGTCATCATCACGTTGTAAAGTGAGAATCTTTTCACGTAGATTGGTCTGAAGAGGCAACATCGAAAATATGCGTGGTCTACGACTCAAAGCATCCACCACTCAGTTCAGTGTTCCCTTTATGTAAGAAATCTCAAAGTCGTACTCGCTAAGCAATTTTGACCAACGTTGTTGTCGAGCGTTCAGGTCGCTTTGCGTAAAAATGTGTTGTAGTCCACAATGATCAGTCTTTAGTTCAAATTTTCATCCAACAAGGTAGTGTCTCCAAACCTTCAAGGCATATACGATGGCTAATAACTCCAAATCATGTGTCGCTTAGTTCTCCTCATGCCTTCTCAGTTTCCTTGAAATGTAAGCTATCGCTTGTCCATCTTGCATCAAGACTTTGCCTAAACCTTCCTTGGATGCGTCAGTGCATACCAAGAATTCCACGTCCATGTTAGGGACCTTTAGTATCGACGTTGTTGTTAACAACTCCTTAAGCCTCCAAAATGCTTCTACGCATTTCTCAATCCAAACAAACTTCTTGTTTTTCTTCTGCAATTCCGTGATCGGATTTGCTATCTTCGAAAATCCCTCGACAAACCATCGATAGTATCCTACTAAACCCATAAATCTACACACTTCTGTGACATTCATCGGTGCAGGCCATTCCATAATAGCCTTGACCTTGGCTGGATCCACAACGATACCTTCGCAAGAGATGACATGCCCTAAGTAGTGAATCCTCGATTGATAAAAAGAGCATTTGGAGAACTTTTCGTACAATTTGTTCTCTCACTGACACTGTAGTACCAAGCGCAAGTACTCGTCATGCTCCTCCGTCATCTGAGAGTAGATCAAAATATCGTCAATGAATACTTGGATGAACTTGTCCAAGTACTCATGGAACACCCCATTCATCAAACTCATATATACTCCTAGGGAGTTTGTCAGTCCAAACGGTAAAATAGTAAACTCATAATGTCCAAACCTCATCTTAAAATTGGTCTTAGGGACATCATCCTCCTTGATATGCAACTAGTGAAACCCTGATCACAAATCGATCTTGGAGAACACCGTCACACCCTTCATTTGATCAAATAGATCATCAATTCTCAGCAAGGGATACTGATTTTTGATCCTGGCCTTGTTCAGTTGATGGTAGTCAAAGAAAAGCCTCCACGATCCGTCCTTCTTTTCTATGAAAACAACTAGCGCACCCCGGGTGCAGCAACTCCTTTAGTTTCATTTTCAACTCTTGTAACTTCGAGGTCGACATCCGATAAGGCATTCTTGCTATCGGTTCAGTCCTCGGTTTCAGGTCTATGGTAAACTCCAATTCCCTCTTCGGCGGTATCCCAGGTAACTCCTCCGAAAACACGTCTGCAAACTCTCTCACCACCGAAAGGTGTTCTAGACCTTCCGCTACTCCCTTCGTGTTTAACGCAAGGATCACATAAAGATTGCACCCCTTGTGCATACTCTTCTGTAGCTGTAAGGAAGAGAGGAACCTCAGGGAAACTCCCTGGTTTCATCCTACAATCACACGCCTCTATCCCTCATCATCGACCAAGCTCAACCATTTTGTCTTACAACTGAGTATCGCCTCATGCGATTCCAACCAATCTATACGAATTATGACATCATAATATCCTAAGATCGTGACGTACAAGTTGGCCATCATCACAAACTCTCCCAGGCTAAGGGCACAACCCATAACCTTTCCTCCAACCTTCTATTTGGCTCCTGAAGCCATCTTTACGAAGCTAAACTCATCATGTTCGACTGCCTTTACCTTAATCCTTTTTAGTGCTGCACCAGAAATGAAACTCTTGGTAGCACCGGGATCTATCAAAATACTAAGGGTCTGGTCAGCGACAGTACCTGTCATCTCTAGCACAATTGACTGGTGCTCTCCCTCACGGTTATTCACCGCTGCATGAATCTGATGGTCCTTACCCATATCTCCCACTGTAGTGGGTCCGACAGATCCAGATGCTCTGGTCCTCTCCACAGGACAATCGCGCTAGTAGTGTGGCTCCCCACATGTCCAACACCCCTTCTTCGGCCCAGTAGTCCTGGTACCCGAAGTAGAAGATGATGGCCCACCGGCCTGGAACCCTGGTCTGTTCTGCTGAACATGCTTAAACTACTGCTACTGCAGGCAATGCTGCTACTGATGCTGTGGTCCCCAATAAGGTGTCTACTGCTGAGGTGGCAGTCGTTGGGGTGTAGAGAAAGCGGATCCCCTCTGGAAGCCACGATATCCCGGCGTATGTCTCGCTAGTTTCTGGTGTTGCCATGTTCCAAATGAAACCTGCCCTACTGGTCTCGCTATGAGGGCCTTCTGGATGGCATCATGCAAGGTTTGAGGCATAAAAATCCTAACCTTTGCACACAGGCTACCGTTAAGACTAAACATGAACTTGTTGACCTTAAGTTTCTCCGTGTTATGATGCGGAGCGTACCGGAGCAGCTCCATAAAACGGACCTCGTACTCGGGCAACGTACGACCTCCTTATCGTAAGGCATTGAAATCATTGAGCTGACGCTCAATGAATTCCTCTCAAAGTTACCTCTCTCGGAACCGTTCCTCGAACAGTTCCCATGACATGTCTTCAATGACCATGTTAAACTACGGTAGGAGCGTCTTAAACCATAGAAGAGCGCTCCCCTTCAGTTCAAAGAACACATTGCGAAACTTCATGTTGGAGGTAAAATTGCGAAGTGCGAAGCACATTGCCATGTTCTCCAACCATGCCTCGATGGCTGTGCCGTCCGGGGCACCAAAGAACTCGAGAAATTTGACTTTCTCGAGTTCATGGTGAATGCTACTAGTAACGACCGGTGCGCGCAACAGAACCTCAGCGGGTGCCGATGCCCTGGCCTCATCTATGTCCAAATGGCTGATCAGTGCCTCGGTCATACGCTGAAAGGATCTCATCATCCCTACTACATCGCCAACTGCTATCTCCTCCTGCCCGAGAACCTGCTTGTCTACCTGGGGGTTAGACCCGTCAGGTGTGGATGCTACTGGAGGCATCACACCTCCTTCCCTAACACCCCATCGTCTGCCTCCACGACATCCTCTAACCATGATTACCTGCACACACACAAGTCAACTCAATTAGCAACAGTACAATCAAATCATAACAACGAAATCCGTAGAGATCCCAAGTCACGAGTTGAACCCGCTCTGATACCATATGTAATGACCTCCTCGTTACGCCATCAAACCTCTTAAACATGTGCAATTTTTTTTTTCTGTGTGCGTGTGTACAAGGGTAACAAGACATTATACTCTGGGCCACCACATGACGACGCATCATGATGCATGCAACTGCGATATCAACATAAAGATCTGCCAGCAATGAACAATAATCAACCGACATTTATAAGGCTGACTACCCGCCCATCCTACCCTACAATGGTTAGGACCTCCAAGACATATAAGCAACACTCAAGCCCAGGTTCCCATCGATTTTAACCATTTAAGGTCTCAGGGCTGGCGAGTGTTCTGAGGAACATGGAGGGGTGTACATCCCACCCGACACAAGCAGACCAAGCAATTAAATGATCACAACCAAGTACAAAAATTATTAAAAGAACAACCACGTCCTCTACGGAATGAACAACTCAGAAGGACTATGACAACGAGCAACCATTGTTAAGACAAGGTATTTTCTACGACTCAATAGGCATTAATTACTGACCCAATACTCCATTTAAATTCCATTAATTGACAAGATACCCGACCCAACCTTAGAATAATGTAAATTAAAGTAATTACAAATCCCTAATTACCAAATCATACTAATTTATGGTACTTGGTTCAAGGACCTTACATCTTATGTGTCATCAATAACAGTAAAATATCAATAGCATTACAATAAAATAACACTGTCATTTATCTTATATTCCCATAACTTTGCATTTTAGAATAACAATAAAATTGCATATCATGTTATCAAACACTAACATTATATTTTTATTTTATATTGCCCTAAAATATTACCTTTACATATTGCAAGACAATATATTACAGTGGCAATACAGTCACAGATTACTATACCAATTATGTTATAATTAACAATAAAATTTCCATATCGATGCAATAAGACAACAATAACTTTACATCATATGGCCATAACAATGCAAATAAAATGACATTTAAAATTCATTCTATCTTATCTAATACGAACATTGCATTTTACTACTAGAATAAAATAAGTCAATTCATCTAACATGAAGTTTTTATAATAAAAAAAAGACTAGCTAAACAAGAAGATTTCCTTTTTACTAGAGGAGTAATCAAGATTTCCTTTTTATCAAAATTTCCTTTTTATAATAAAAAAAAGACTAGCTGCCTTCTAAAATTTCTAAAATCACACTCCTTGAACTTATATGAAGAAATAAAATATCCCTTTAGTAATAACCTATCATTTAAAATTATAAAGGCATAGATTACCTTGAAAATATAACCATTGACTTGTGTATCATTAATTCAAGATCGTCAGAAATATAATCACTACACTCATTCACATTATTAAGTTAGTGTCGTGTTTATCTACAACCAAAAAACTATTATATGGTAAATACATCCACCATTACAAATGATAAGGAAATTATCATCAGTAGATTATAGTTACTATGGTCGCTTAGATAAATAAAATTAGAAAAACTCGCTTCTCGCACATTGAGATAGTGCGTTGTCATAATCCATCAATACAAATAATAATTAAACTTCAGGGCCATTCACACAAAAACTAAACTGTGATCAATCAATAACTCTCGGACAGTTCTGAAAGCAATTAAGATTAATAAGGGGCTGCCAACTACAAGCTCAAAAAACGTGGGTAATACAATTGTCCCAACAATAACCCAATCTCTAGCCGAGAGAAATCTACTCAAAAGTCCGGACCAGTAGTGATGAACAGGTCATAACATTTAAAGTAACGCAGCCCACAAAAGCGCCCATAGTAGAATAAAACACAGTCATAAAGAAAAACGCCCGTAATGGGTACAGGAACGCAGTCCATACGTAGGAATGGATATTTATAAACGCATGAAGATGTTATAATAAAACAAAATCAATTAAAACACAGTAACTGATATTTAAAACGCAGGAATGGTTATGATAAAACGCAGCAATGATATTTAAAATGCAAGAATCTTCATGAAGTTCGTCGGGCAACCAGTGTATTCAGCCAGCAGTGAGGTTCTTGGGAAATCCGTAGTTAAGGTAAAAAGGAGAGAAGTGATCTCGCTATTCAAGGTAGCAACCCTCAAAAAGCCCAACGTTACCATTACACAATAAATTCAACCCCTCCGAAGACACAACAATTAAGCCCCGAGTCACACAAAAACACACTGCAGATGCAACACCACTTAATGCAGAAGGGTTCAGGAGAAAAAGGGTACTGTGATGGAATAACAGTGCAGTCTAATGCAGTGGAAATTCACCAGATTCATGCCCAGGCAAGAGTTTGTCCCAAGGTTTAATCACAAGCACAAAAGATTTGCTCAAAACAAGAAACTCAATTCTACGCAAGGTTTTAAGGTCGACTACTGGAAGACGAAATATAAAATCACCGAAATGCAATATTGCAGATAGAGAAAAAAATCATTGAAATGGTTAAAGGTCAACCCTTGAATAAAAGAATGTAAAATCACAGAAAGTAAATCTACAGGACATCACAGAGAACAGTGAGAGGAGTGTAAGGCTAGGTTCCCCGTTGTTGAACAACTTAGGGTCAGATTTTTTTTCATTACAACGATTATCTATCACAATCGCCGAAGTCCTAACATTTTCTCTATTTATCCAGTACCAAATTACAACAGCAGTGTTACTATTTTACACTCGGAACACAATTATAATTGTCGAAGTATTAAAACCATTCGATTCAAAAAGATCCCAACCTTCGTCCCGATGCATTCTACTCTAAAAATCAAAGACCGTACCTTTTTCTGATCGCTCGCTTCGAATGACGTCCGCACTCTCCGTGCCGATCCCTCTTGCCGACCTTCGAGACCTCATTGGTACCTCCCAGCCAATGCTAGGGGTACTCTTCTTCCCCCTTAGACCCCTGAGCCGCAAAGGGCCCACACAATATCTGGATGGTATCTCTAGCTCCCAGCTCGCCTTGCAAGTTCGAGCCACCACTCCTATCCAAGCTAGGAAATCCCAACTCTCCACAAGTAATCAGTCAAGTCACAAATCCGGCAGTGTAACATTACGCTAACAGTTGATCCCCTTCTTCCTTCTCTTCCCTTTCTTTTATAGAGTTTTTAGAACTTTCATCTTTCCCTAAATCACATTTAAATTAAGTTTTAATAAAAATCTTCTAAATATTCTCCTTCGCACAAGTGTCATCCATCCCCCACGTTTCTCCATTAACTGTTTTCTTTAATTTATTAAATTGTCTTATTTCCCTCACCCACCTAGAGTTGCTCCTAAATTTACTAATAGGTGTTCCTAGATTCCCTTAGAGGTTTAAATACTTTCACTAAAAGGATGTTGCTAATTTAGTTCAATCTAGAAGGTTCTTTATTATAGATTATTTACTAAGTTGACCTCACTTTTTACCATAAGTTCCCTTCCTTCCTTTATTATGCTTCCTCCATTCCTTAGTTTCCTAATTTTTATTATTCCCTTCTTTCCCCTTTTTATTAGAGCCAAAAATGGCAGTTGGGGAAATTAACCTCTTTTCCTTTTTATTAATTATTTAATATCCTTTACACTTTCACAACTTAAACAATTCAATTCTTCTTTACAATTTTTAAATACACTGATTTTAATTAAATTCTTACTCTGTTCATTTTACCCCAAAATTTTTATGAAGACTAAAACTATTACTTAAGTGGTTTTTAGTTTAAATTTTTATTTTTATTTTTATAGGGTCCTTTTCTTAAGGCTAGACAAAATTTTACCCTAGAGAAGTTTTAGACTTAAGACTTAGATTCTGAATTGGGAGACATTTAATTAGGGAAGTTGTTTAAGAATTTCTTAAGGTGTTAAATGTCTTAGGGCCATCTAGGTTTGTTCCTTCATCATCATCAACGTGACATTCCCTTCAGGATGCACCACATGCTCCAAGGGTGCCACTCGCCTCGTTTGTTTCTTTTGCGCGACCTGCCCTTTAGGATGCACCACGTGCTCCAAGGGTGCCACTCGCCTCTTGTGTTTCTTTTGCGCAGCGTGCCCTTTGGGATGTACCACTTGCTCCAAGGGTGCCACTCACCTCTTGTGTTTCTTTTGTGTGATGTGCCCTTCAGGATGCACCACGTGCTCCAAAGGTGCCACTCGCCTCTTGACTAATTGGTAGACATCAATAACCCCTGGAGTCAACACTCCGCTAGGTGAACTTGTGGGAGACTAAGGGATTCTAAGGAATAAGGCCCCTGCGTTATTGCGCTCCCCTTAGAATCATCGTGCGTGACTGTCGTTGTCTTCCCTCACGACATCGTGGATTCTCTCGAACTAGGTAATCGGTAACCTACAGTTCAAGCCACGGTGGGAGTGCTAGTAGGCTGTGGTAGGGTTGTTGTCCACACCTCTCCCTCAACCTCTTTGGTAATCATGTGTGGCCCCTTTACTCCATATGTGAGTCTGGTCGGCAAGCTATCGTGATCCTACATCATAAACAATCATGTCAGAACATGTCCACATCATATCATCAAATCAATGTAATATCATAGTAAATAAATCAACCCAAATAGCACACTGCCTGTCTCAATCCGGAGTCCAAGTGGTTCCATCGATGCCTCTTTATCCTCACGGTCCACAACCATGCACACTCAGTAAAACTGAGTCAATAGCACCTGTCTATGTCAAAGCAGTGAAACATCATGTCATCTACCATAACACATCGTAATCAAGGACAAATCGTTTAATATCATAATAGTCCAGATCACTTGCGAGCAAGTGTCCTCAAGAATAATTTTTCTCAGTACACCAGAGCGCGATGTTACATACACCCCCTCTTGGTCTATACTTCATCCCAAAGTTTCATTGTATAAATGCCAAAATAAGTGTATCACAGTATCATAAGTTTATCAATCAAACAAAAATGGAAATTGTTGGTGCATGTCATATATGTCCTCCCAGGTCGCCGAGTGCAAACTATAATTGTCCCACTGGACCTTGACTTGGTCTACCGTTTGATGTTGTAACTATCGAACGCGATCATCTAAGATGCAGACCGGCTCAGCCATGACCGCTCCCTCATCCGATACCTACAAGGAAATCATGTCAATCACATCTGTAGGATCACTAATATAATGTCTCAAAACAGATACATGAAAAACATCGTGCATACGCATCAAAGAATCAGGCAAGGCTAGTCGATAGGCCATGGGCCCCTTTCTCTCCACAATCTCGAAAGGTCCCATGAACCTAGGAGAGATTTTATATCCCTTTCCAAACTTGATCAAACTCTTATGTGGATTAACCCGCAAGAAAACTCAATCATTGACCTCGTAACTACGGTCGACTCGGTGTGCATCGGCATAACTCTTCTGTCGATCTTGCGCTTCTTTAATCCTTTGTCTTATGGTTTGCATTTTCTCTTCCATTTCTTGGATCACTTCTAGTCCCACTAGGACCCTATCCTCAAGCCGATCCCCAGTCAAGGGAGTCTGACACGGTCGCTCGTAAAAAAACTTGAAAGGCACCATCTTGATGGTGCTATAGTAATTGTTGTTGTAAGTGAACTCCACTAGTGGCAAGAATTCTTTCCAACGCTTTTGTTGGTCCATCACGTACATGCGCAACATGTCTTCCAAGGTTTGGTTCGTTCGTTCTGTATGCCCATCAGTCTCTGGGTGATACGCAGTACTAAAGTTAAGTTGGGTTCCCAAGGCCTCTTGGAAACTCGTCCAAAATCGTCCAATAAACATTGTTCCTCGATCGGATATAATCCTCTTAGGCACGCCATGCAACCTCACAATCTCACTAATGAAAACTCTATCTATGTCAAGTGCCTGATACATCGTACGCATAGGAATAAAGTGAACACTCTTCGTTAGAGTGTCTACTAATACAAAAATAGAGTCGTGTCTACTTTCCATCAGTGGCAATCCAACAATAAAATCCATCGAAATAACCTCCCATTTCAATTCTAGAATAGCATGTGGTTGTAGTAATCCTGTTGAGTGTCTATGTTCAGCCTTTACATGCTGACACTCTAGACATCTGGCCACATAGTTGACTATGTCGGCCTTCATTCCCTTCTAGAAGAATAAGGGTTTAAGGTTTTCCCTCATCTTCGTGACTCCTAGGTGAGCCATGTAAACTGCTCTATGAGACTCGTCCAGGATCAACATCCTCAACTTGTCATTCGGCGGTATGTAAATCCGACTTTTAAACCTCAATAACCCATTGCTATCAAATGAAAATCCATCATATCATGGTACCATCATTGTGTTTTGTCCGATAAAACCCTCGACCTCTTTGTACCAGTCATCATCATGTTGTAAAGTGAGAATCTTTTCACGTAGATTAGTCTGAAGAGGCAACACCAAAAAGATGCGTGGTCTCCAACTCAAAGCATCCACCACTTGGTTCAGTGTTCCCTTTATGTAAGAAATCTCAAAGTCGTACTCGCTAAGCAATTTTGACCAACGTCGTTGTCGAGCGTTCAGGTCGCTTTGCGTAAAAATGTGTTGTAGTCCACAATGATCAATATTTAGTTCAAATTTTCATCCAACAAGATAGTGTCTCCAAACCTTCAAGGCATATACGATGGCTAATAACTCCAAATCGTGTGTCACGTAGTTCTCCTCATGCCTTCTCAGTTTCCTTGAAATGTAAGCAATCGCTTGTCCGTCTTGCATCAAGACTTTGCCTAAACCTTCCTTGGATGCGTCAGTGCATACCAAGAAGTCCACGTCCATGTCAGGGACCTTTAGTATCGACGTTGTTGTTAACAACTCCTTAAGCCTCCAAAATGCTTCTGCGCATTTCTCGGTCCAAACAAACTTCTTTTTTTTCATCTGCAATTCCGTGATCGGATTTGCTATCTTCGAAAATCCCTCAACAAACCGTCGATAGTATCCTACTAAACCCATAAATCTACGCACTTCTGTGACATTCATCGGTGCAAGCCATTCCATAATAGCCTCGACCTTGGCTGGATCCACAGTGATACCTTCACAGGAGATGACATGCCTTAAGTAGTGAATCCTCGATTGATAAAAAGAGCATTTGGAGAACTTTTCATACAATTTGTGCTCTCACTGACACTGTAGTACCAAGTGCAAGTACTTGTCATGATCCTCCGTCGTCCGAGAGTAGATCAAAATATCATCAATGAATACTTGGATGAACTTGTCCAAGTACTCGTGGAACACCCCATTCATCAAACTCATAAATACTCCTGGGGCATTTGTCAGTC
This sequence comes from Picea engelmannii, assembly GCA_009831015.1. Lineage (NCBI taxonomy): Eukaryota > Viridiplantae > Streptophyta > Pinopsida > Pinales > Pinaceae > Picea > Picea engelmannii. Next base: position 165,625 of record ML779137.1, read on the forward strand.
CAAACGGTAAAATAGTAAACTCATAATGTCCAAACCTCATCTTAAAATCGGTCTTAGGGACATCATCCTCCTTGATCTGCAACTGGTGAAACCCTGATCGCAAATCGATCTTGGAGAACACCGTCACACCCTTCATTTGATCAAATAGATCATCATTTCTCAGCAAGGGATACTGATTTTTTATCGTGGCCTTGTTCAGTTGATGGTAGTCAATGAAAAGCCTCCATGATACATCCTTCTTTTGTATGAAAACAACTAGCGCACCCCATGATGACACACTAGGACGTATCTAGACCTTCCACTACTCCCTTCTTGTTTAACGCAAGGATCGCATAAATCTTGCACCCCTTGCGCATACTCTTCTGTACCTGTAAGGAAGAGACGGACCTCAGGGAAACTCCCTGGTTCCATCCTACAATCACACGCCTCTATCCCTCATCATCGACCAAGCTCAACTGTTTTATCTTACAACCGAGTATCTCCTCATGTGATTCCAGCCAATCCATACCAATTACGACATCATAATATCCTAAGATCGTGACGTACAAGTTGGCCATCATGACAAACTCTCCCAGGTTAAGGGCACAGCCCATAACCTTTCCTCCAACCTTTTATTTGGCTCCTGAAGCCATCTTTAGGAAGCTAAACTCATCTTGTTCGACTGCCTTTACCTTAATCCTTTTTAGTGCTGCACCAGAAATGAAACTCTTGGTAGCACTAGGATCTATCAAAATACTAAGGGTCTGGTCAGCGACAACACATGTCGTCTCTAGCACAATTGACTGGTGCTCTCCCTCACGGTTATTCACCGCTGCATGAATCCGATGGGCCTTACCCATATCTCCCACTGTAGTGGGTCCGACTGATCCAGATGCTCTGGTCATCTCCACAGGACAATCGCGCTAGTAGTGTGGCTCCCCACACGTCCAACACCCCTTCTTCGGCCCAGTAGTCCTGGTACCCAAAGTAGAAGATGATGGCACACCGGCCTGGAACCCTGGTCTGTTCTGCTGAACATGCTTAAACTATTGCTACTGCAGGCAATGTTGTTGCTGATGCTGTGGTCCCCGATAAGGTGTCCGCTACTGAGGTGGCAGTCGCTGGGGTGTAGAGAAAGTGGATCCCCTCTGGAAGCCACGATATCCCAGCGTATGTCTCGCTAGTTTCTGGTGCTGCCGTGTTCCAAATGAAACATGCCCTACTAGTCTCGCTGGAGTCCTTGTCTGACCACCGCTAATAAGCTCCTCCTCTGCTATGAGGGCCTTCTGGATGGCATCATGCAAGGTTTGAGGCACCAAAATCCTAACCTTTGCACACAGGCTACCGTTAAGGCTAAACATGAACCTGTTGACCTTAAGTTTCTCCGTGTTAAGATGCATAGCATACCAGAGCAGCTCCATAAAATGGACCTCGTACTCGGGCACCGTACGACCTCCCTATCATAACGCATTGAAATCATTGAGCTGATGCTCAATGAATTCCTATGAAAGGTACCTCTCTCGGAACCGTTCCTCGAACAGTTCCCATGACATGTCTTCAACGACCATGTTCAACTGCGGTAGGAGCGTCTTCCACCATAGAAGAGCGCTCCCCTTCAGTTCAAAGACCGCATTGCGGACCTTCATGTTGGAGGTAAAATCGCGAAGTGCGAAGCACATCGCCATGTTCTCCAACCATGCCTCGATGGCTGTGCCATCCGGGGCACCAAAGAACTCGAGAAATTTGACTTTCTCGAGTTCATGGTGAATGCTACTAATAACGCCTGGTGCGCGCGACAGAACCTCAACGGGTGCCGACGCCCTAGCCTCATCTATGTCCAAATGGCTGATCCGTGCCTCGGACATACGCTGAAAGGATCTCATCATCCCTACTACATCGCCAACTGCTATCTGTTCATGCCCGAGAACCTGCTCGTCTACCTGGGGGTTAGACCCGTCAGGTGTGGATGCTACCAGAGGCGTCGCACCTCCTTCCCTAACACCCCATCGTCTGCCTCCATGACATCCTCTAACCATGATTACCTGCACGCACACAAGTCAACTCAATTAGCAACAGTACAATCAAATCATAACAACGAAATCCGTAGAGATCCCAAGTCACGAGTTGAACCTGCTCTGATACCATATGTAATGACCTCCTCGTTACGCCATCAAACCTCTTAAACAAGTGCATTTTTTTTTTCTGTGTGCGTGTGTACAAGGGTAACAAGACATTATACTCTGCGCCACCACATGACGACGCATCATGATGCATGCAACTGGGATATCAACATAAAGATCCAAGACACATAACAACATCTGTCAGCAATGAACAATAATCAACCGACAATTATAAGGCTGACTACCCGCCCATCCTACCCTACAATGGTTAGGACCTCCAAGACATATAAGAAACACTCAAGCCCAGGTTCCCATCGATTTTAACCATTTAAGGTCTCAGGGCTGGTGAGTGTTCTGAGGAACATGGAGGGGTGTACGTCCCACCCAACACAAGCAGACCAAGCAATTAAATGATCACAACCAACTACAAAAATTATTAAAAGAACAACCACGTCCTCTACGGAATGTACAACTGAGAAGGAATCTGACAACGACCAACCATTGTTAAGACAAGGTATTTTCTACGACTCAATAGGCATTAATTACTGACCCAATACTCCATTTAAATTCCATTAATTGACAAGATACCCGACCCAACCTTAGAATAATGTAAATTGAAGTAATTACAAATCCCTAATTACCAAATCATAGTAAATTATGGTACTTGGTTCAAGGACCTTACATCTCATGTGTCATCAATAACAGTAAAATTTCAATAGCATTACAATAAAATAACACTGTCATTTATCTTATATTCCCATAACTTTGCATTTTAGAATAACAATAAAATTGCATATCACGTTATCAAACACTAACATTATATTTTTATTTTATATTGCCCTAAAATACTACCTTTACATATTGCAAGACAATATATTATAGTGGCAATACAGTCACAGATTACTATACCAATTATGTTATCATTAACAATAAAATTTCCATATCAATGCAATAGGACAACAATAACTTTACATCATATGGCCATAACAATGCAAATAAAATGACATTTAAAATTCATTCTATGTTATCTAATATGAACATTGCATTTTACTACTAGAATAAAATAAGTCAATTCATCTAACATGAAGTTTTTATAATAAAAAAAAGACTAGCTAAACAAGAAGATTTCCTTTTTACTAGAGGAGTACTTAAGATTTCCTTTTTTCCAAAATTTCCTTTTTATAATAAAAAAAAGACTAGCTGCCTTCTAAAATTTCTAAAAGCACACTCCTTGAACTTATATGAAGAAATAAAATATCCCTTTAGTAATAACCTATCATTTAAAATTCTAAATGCATAGATTACCTTGAAAATATAACCACTGACTTGTGTATCATTAATTCAAGATCGTCAAAAATATAATCATTACACTCATTCACATTATTAAGTTAGTGTCGTGTTTATCTACAACCAAAAAACTATTATATGGTAAATACATCCACCATTACAAATGATAAGGAAACTATCATTAGTAGATTATAGTTACTATGGTCGCTTAGATAAATAAAATTAGAAAAACTTGCTTCTCGCACATTGAGATAGTGCGTTGTCATAATCCATCAATACAAATAATAATTAAACTTCAGGGCCATTCACACAAAAACTAAACTGCGATCAATCAATAACTCTCTGACAGTTCTGAAAGCAATTAAGATTAATAAGGGGCTACCAACTACAAGCTCAAAAAACGTGGGTAATACAATTGTCCCAACAATAACCCAATCTCTAGCCAAGAGAAATCCTCTCAAAAGTCCAGACCAATAGTGATGAACAGGTCATAAAATTTAAAGGAACACAGCCCACAAAAGTGCCCATAGTAGAATAAAACACAGTCGTAAATAAAAACGCCCGTAATGGGTACAGGAATGCAATCCATATGCAGGAATGGATATTTATAAACACGGGAAGATGTTATAATAAAACGCAATAAATTAAAACGCAGTAACTGATATTTAAAACGCAGGAATGATATTTAAAACGCAGGAATGATATTTAAAATGCAAGAATCTTCATGAAGTTCGCCAGGCATCCAGTGTATTCATGCAGTAGTGAGGTTCTTTGGAAATCCGCAGTCAAGGTAAAAAGGAGAGAAGTCATCTCACTGTTCAAGGTAGCAACCCTCAAACAGCCCAATGTTACCATTACACAATAAATTCTCCCCCTCCCAAGACACAACAATTAATCCCCGAGTCACACAAAAACACACTGCAGATGCAACACCAATCAACGCGGAAGGGTTCAGGACAAAAAGGGTATTGTGATGGAATAACAATGCAGTATAACGCAGTGGCAATTCACCAGATTCATGCCCAGGCAACAGTTCGTCCCAAGGTTTAATCACAAGCACAAAAGATTTGTTCAAAACAATAAACTCAATTCTACGCAAGGTTTTAAGGTCGACTCTTGGAAGACCGAATATCAAATCACTAAAATGCAATATCGCAGGTAGAGAAAAAAATAACTGAAATGGTTAAAGGTCAACCCCTGAATCACGGAATGTAAAATCACAGAAAGTAAAGCTACAAGACATTGCAGAGAATAGTGAGAGGAGCGCAAGGCTAGGTTCTGCCTTGTTGAACAATTTAGGGTCAGATTGTTTTTGTTTACAGTGATTATCTATCACAATCACCGAAGTGCTAACATTTTTCTCTATTTATCCAGTACCGAATTACAACAGCAGAGTTACTATTTTACACTCAGAACACAATTATAATTTTCGAAGTATTAAAACCATTCGATTCAACAAGATCCCAACCTTCGTCCTGATGCATTCTACTCTAAAACTCAAAGAGTGTTCCTTTGCCTGATCACCTGCTTTGAATGATGTCTGTGCTCTCCGTGCCGCCCCCGCTTGCTGACCTTCGAGACCTCACCGGTACCTCCCAGCCAACGCTAGGGGTACTCTGCTTTCCCCTTATCCCCCCGAGCCACAAAGGGGCCACACAATATCCAGATGGTACTTCTAGCTCCCAGCTCACCTTGCAAGGCTGAGCTACCACTCCTATTCGTGATGGGAAATCCCAACTCTCCACAAGTAACCAGTCAAGTCACAAATACGACAGCATAATGTTACGCTAACAGCCAATCCCCTTCTTCCTTCTCTTCCCTTTCTTTTATAGAGTTTTTAGAACTTTCATCTTTGCCTAAATCACATTTAAATTAAGTTTTAATAAAAATGTTCTAAATATTCTCCTTCGCACAAGTGTCATCCATCCCCCAAGTTTATCCATTAACTATTTTCTTTAATTTACTAAATTGTCTTATTTCCCTCACCCACCTAGAGTTGCTCCTAAATTTACTCCTAGGTGTTCCTAGATTCCCTTACAGGTTTAAATACTTTCCCTAAAAGGATGTTGCTAATTTAGTTCAATTTAGAAGGTTTTTTATTGCAGATTCTTTACTAAGTTGACCTCGCTTTTTACCATAAGTTCCCTTCCTTCCTTTATTATGTTTCCTCCATTCCTTAGTTTCCTAATTTTTATTATTCCCTTCTTTCCCCTTTTTATTAGAGCCAAAAATGGTAGTTGCGCAAATTAACCTCTTTTCCATTTTATTAATTATTTAATATCCTTTACACTTTCACAAGTTAAACAATTAAATTCTTCTTTACAATTTTTAAATCCACTGATTTTAATTAAACTCTTACTCTCTTTATTTTACCCCAAAATTTTTATGAAGACTAAAACTATTACTTAAGTGGTTTTTAGTTTAAATTTTTATTTTTATTTTTATAGGGTCTTTTTCTTAAGGTTAGACAAAATTTTACCATACAGAAGTTTTAGACTTAGGACTTAGGTTCTGAACTGGGCAACATTTAATTAAGGAAGTTGTTTAAGAATTTCTTAAGGTTTTAAATGTCTTAGGGCCATCTAGGTTTGTTTCTTCATCATCATCAACACGACATTCCCTTCAGGATGCACCACGTGCTCCAAGGGTGCCACTCGCCTCATTTGTTTCTTTTGCGCGACATGCCCTTCAGGATGCACCACGTGCTCCAAGGGTTCCACTCGCCTCTTGTGTTTATTTTGTGTGATGTGCCCTTCAAGATACACCATGTGCTCCAAGGGTGACACTCGCCTCTTGTGTTTCTTTTGCACAATGTGCCCTTTAGGATGCACCACATGCTCCAAGGGTGCCACTCGCCTCTTGAATGATTGGTAGACATCAATAACCCTTGGATTCAACACTCTTCCAGGTGAACTTGTGGGAGACTAAGGGCTTCTAAGGAATAATTCCCCCACTTTATTGCATGCCCCTTAGAATCATCGTGAGCGACTATCGCATTCTGCCCTCATGACATCGTGGATCCTCTCAAACTAGGTAATTGTAAACCTACAATTCGAGCCTTGGCAGGAGTGCTAGTACGTTGTGGCAGGGCTGTCATCCACACCTCTCCCTCAACCTCTCTAGTAATCATGTGTGGCCCCTTTACTCCATATATGAGTTTGGTCAGCAAGCTATCGTCAGCCTGCATCATCAACAATCATGTCAGAACAGGTCGACATCATATCATCAAATCAATGTAATATCACAGTTAATAAATCAACCCAAATAGCACACTCCCTGACTCAATCCGAAGTCCAAGGGGTTCCATCGATGCCTCTGCATCCCCAAGGTCCACAATCCTGCACACTCAATAAAACCGAGTCGATAGCACCTGTCTATGTCAAAGCAGTAAAACATCATGTCATCTACCATAACGCATCATAATCAAGGACAAATGGTTTAATATCATAATAGTCCGGATCACTTGCGAGCAAGTGTCCTCAAGAATACTTTTTCTCAGTGCGCCAGAGCGGGATGTTACAACAATTCATAAAGCTATGGTGACCACTTACTTTTAGTTATTTAGTACACCTTACGCTATCCTTCCACTATGCTTTATCTAACGGTCGAGAATGCTCCCATAGTAGATCAATGATTAGCATTATTTCATGATTTGTGCTTACTCTACCTTTCCAATACGTTTGATATAATTCTCATGTGATAACTTGGAGGATCTTAGATCAATGACCATCATTATTTCAGCCTTCGGTGCTTCGGGTAGTTGCTGGTAGGCGAAAATGGATATCCCTGAAGGATATACTCCCGTAGTGACATAGCTTGCTGACATCACTGTTGTTGTGGCACTAGTTGAGTGGCTTCCATGTGTAACCTATATTTGCGACTTACGTATACCTAAAGTGCCAACTGGTGCTTGACACTTGTCACCATATGATTGTTCCATGTGTCCTTGCTGACGTGGATCTCCTGATGTGTCACATGTCCTCCTACTGGATCTAAGGGTCATAGGTTCATCTGAAGTTTCTTATTGATATGACTATTGTCATTTCTTTGGGAATATGACACTTTTGAGACTTCGATCTAGTCCTCTCAAATTGGAGAAGTGTCGAATATATCTATCATCGTAGATATTTCCTGTCTTGATCCTATGGCCTCTGTTTATTTCATAACTCTAGGGTTCGAGATTTCTTGTCTCATCTAAGTTGTTTATCGCTGGAGTAGGTCAATATTGGACTTGACCATGCTCTAACAATTGTTACTCAATATCAATTCTCAACTATATTTCCTGATCTGACAGTCGACGAGAGTTCGTGACTCTGGGGCTTAGGCCTTCGGGTAAACTTACATGTCCTTGGCTTGTTTTCATCGAAGTGGTCATTGTCAAAGTTGAACACCTTATTTCCTAATGGTTCAACATTTACATCTATGGTTTATGGGATTTCCTTGTTCTTTATATGATCCAATGGTTGACTGAATTTCATGAATTCAAGACTTCGGGGCTTCAGAGGTCTAGGTAATTGTTTCTCCAATTTTCACCGGAGTTGGTCAGCACCGAAGTGGTCAACATGGAAGTACTTACACTATCCTTTCACTTTAGTTTGATCGAACGGTCAATATAACTCCCGAAATGTTTCTCAGATCGGAAGACTCCCATTTGCTTGATCCTTTTTAAAGGTTTTCTTTATTCACAGAACTTTGTCTCATCTGTTATTTCAAATGCACCATCTCTCCTAAGCTTCGATTAACATTTGTTCCTTCTCAATTGTTCAACGTTGTTTATCCTGAGCTTTTAATAATTGTGTGTGCATTCTTTTATGCACTGATCTTCAGTTGCTAACCCTCCCGAGCTCTTAATTCCTTGTTCTTTGTTACTTCTTCAGTACATGGATTCTCTCTATGCTACCTCTTATGATAGTTATAATCATAGGATCATTTTTTATCCTATCATGATCAACAATGATCACAAATTGCTTCTTCCACAAGGTGATCTTCCTCTACCCCAAGGTGATCTTAGTTTTATCTAGTTATTGTACATGTTTGACTTATGTTACCATCAATGACAAAACACAATCAATAATGCCAACAATCTCCCCCTATTTCATTGAGAGAAACATATCTATAAAACAAAAATGATTTCATACCTTTGCTCCCCATATCACTGATATTCTTTTATATCTGATAGCAAATTTGTTTTATGCTTAACATTGTTTTACTGCTTCTCCCCCCCTTTGAAATCAATGACAAAGAGTGAGGCTCTGACTATTTTTCTCCCTCTGTGAATTTACTAATTTCTTATCTCAATTCATTGGGATATTTGTGCTTAAATAAGTAGTGTTCTTGATACTAACTTGTAGTGATACCAATTTGTAGTGATCAAGTCTTTCAAACCTAATCTATTTTTTTTTTTTATAACCAGAATACCCCCCCTAATTTTTTACTGACTTTCCTTTGTAAAATAGAAAAAGAGTATGAATCTTACTGATCTTTAAGATCCTCTTCTTATTCTTCTTTACTATTTCACAGTAATCAATTGTTCTAATAACAATTTTGTTATCAATTGATCTTTGCTATATTGATACCCCTTGAACCTCTCTACTACTTTTTCTCTTCTCTCCTTTTTACAAAAATGACAAAAATGATTTTTTCTTGTTCCCTCTAAGGTTATACTCCCACTAAGGCGATGCTCTCCTTTGTCTATTTTCTCCTTCTCATATTCTACCAATCCCCCTATTAATGATTTTTCTTTCTTTGGCTAAAGGATTATGACATCATTAGGATTGTGTCATATTATTCTATATGGAATTCCCTTTCATGAGCTTGATCTAGTTCATATTGAATTTCACATTCCTTATTAGGACCTTCACCCATCATTTTCTCGTTATTAATTTCTTCATTTTCAAGTGCAAGATCAGCTTTCTTTCTTTCTCCTTCAGAGTTTCTTCTCCATATCTTTCTATGAAATATTCTTATTTTTGGACCTTTTCTTTCTAATTGTGTTTTTGGAGATTTTTCATCTCCTTTCTTCTTCTAAATTTATTAGGTTTTCTCACTAACTTGAATGACTTATTTAATGATTGACTTTTTTAACTCCTCCAGCTTTGGGATTTGTGCCCAAACCTATGACTGTTGTATCATCTTATTGTATGACAAAATTTTCCTGTGTGCCCCAAAAAATTGCATCTCCAACATCTAATTGAGTTTTTGGATTTTCATGCATATCCTTTCTCTAGTTTCTTGCAGTCCATTGCTTTATGGCCAAAGTTATGAAAAGAGAAGAAATAACCATTGAAGGTGTTTGCAATCCTGAATTTATTTTGGCTTCATATATCTGTCTTTTGATTTTCTTCTTCCTTTTTACTTCTATAGCTTCCTTCCTTAACAAATTTGATGTCTTGTAATTTCTTTGTAATTGTACATTTTCCTTTTGAGAAGGATGATCCTTTCTCATGTTTGTAAATGGTGCTCCACTTGTCATTGTCTTCCTTTTTATTGTATCCAAGATTAGTTTTTTCATGAACCGATATTTGATTGTTCCAAATATTATCTAGGATAGCTGAGCTATTATGAAATTTGATAGATTTATTTGTCTATTCATCCATCTTTTTGAGATTGACTATTTCCAATTTCAACATGTGACATGTCTCTTCCTTTTTAGTTAACCGAATCTTCGGGGCTTCTTCCACTTTCTTAGCATGTTCAAGTTGAGTCTTTAGATTTGGGACTATTTCTTCTATCTCATTCAAGACTTTTTTTCATTTAATAGTTTTTTCATATGTCTTCAATTCTTCCATATCTTTTTTTAGATCAAAAAATTTAGTTTTCAATATTTTGATTTATTCCTCGTTTTCTAGCTGAATCCTTCTGAGGTTGATGGCTTCTAATTCCAACATTTGACATGATTCTTCCTTTTTAGTTAATTGGATCCTCTAGGCTTCTTCATTTTTCTTATCTTATTCAATTTGAGTCATTAGATCTGCATTAATACTTTCATTTATCTTTTTGAAGTTGATGATTTCCAGTTCCAACATATGGTAAGAATTTTATTTCCTAGTTAACTAGATGTTCAGGACTTATTCACCTTATTTAGTTTCCTCAAGTTGAGTTTTTAGGCTCTTAACCAATTCTTTTGTTTCTTTTAGTACTTTTTTTATTTTATTGTCATGCGTATTTAATTCTTCCATGTCTTTTTCTAGATTAGCAACTTCGGTTCTCAAACTTTTGAAATCTTCTTCTTTGTTTTTTCGTTGAAAATTATGTTCATGCTCTTAAATGGTTAGATTGATCTAACTGTTGTAGTAGAAACATATTTTTCTTTTGAATTTTCTCCAACTCTGGAAAACTGCACATAATTGTGTATTCAAGTTGGTCAATAACATCCCTATTAACTTCAATATATAGACTATTTGTCGGTTCTATACTAATCACATCAAATGTAGTTATAAAATCATTCTTAAAATCTAATAGTTTTTCGTTGGTGAATATTGAGGTATTCATCAATTCCTTGATGTAGTTGTCTTCCCTGTTGTTGACTAGGGTTTGCATCAAATCATGCATTTCATTCTAATTAGAAATCTCTTTATCTATATTTTTTTCTTCAGTCTGATTGGAGTTCTCCTTTTCTTTATCTTGTTCCTTATTTGGATAAGAATTATCTTCTTCTGAGATTTTTTCTTTTTTCTTTGACTTGGTCTAACAATCCATCCTGAATTGCTTTTAAGGCTAATGAATTTTTTATCCTTGCTGCCTTTGTAGTTTTGTTTTTTGTTTTTGAAGTAGTTAAGTTCCAAGGCTTACTTACTACCGAATCCCAAACTCTAGATCCTCTTGACTTCAGATATCTTTTCATATTATCCCTCCATGAAGAATAATCTATTCCATCAAATAAGAGAGCTTCATTTGTGGAGATAGACATTTGCCCACCCATTTATTCATAATCTACCTTCCATTGTTTAAACTGTGTTGAAGGAACCCATTTTGATACCAATTGTTGAAATGTATGTTTGACACTGAGAGGGGTGGGGGGTGAATCAGTGTCACAAATCTTTGGACAATTTTCCAATTTGCATAAATTAATTGAACAACATATATTTATTTCAATTTCTCAACCAATATATAAAAGAATAAATATTTTATTTATTTAATTAATTTGAATGAATAGATAAAATCAATCTTCATCTTCAAACAATTATGAGAAACTCAACTCTCTTTTACAAGACCCAACTTGTAGTTCTCATATCCAACTGAGAAATGAGGAATCCAACCCTCATAACAAGTCCCAACTTGTTGATATCCGATCCAACTAAGATATGAGGAATCCAATCTTCATATAAGACCCAAGTTGTAACATCTTTTGTTCACCATACTTATTTGTTTATATAGTCTAGTTCCAACTAGTGTGAATTTGAAATATTGTGTCTTTTGATATTGAACCATTGTACCTTTTCATTTAAATGATAATATTAAACTTTAAATAATATCATTTTTCCTTTTTATTATTTATTCATAACCCTCATGATTTAACTATCTTTTAATCATAATTCTGTATTGATTCATTTGTCCTCATGATTTTATCACAGATATGGATTGACTCATTATATCGTTCCCATGCTTCTTCTACATCCTTAGTTCACCAACAAATCATATTCAAGATTTTACTGATTCTTTGTATTGTTATGGTGTTAATTCTCTGTCGCATTACTCTACCAACCTTGAGTTGTTTACAGAAATGAAATATGTATGAGGCATTTTTTCAACCCAGTGTTCAAATGACTGTGATCTCAAAACCATGGGCCTATCCATTTAAGAGTTTGTTGCTAACGCTTTCTTATTACACCCCTATTCTTCTATGTGGGATTTTATTCAAGCGTCAGAGGGACTATTAATTCTAGTCCCTTTATCTGCTTTACCTTATCACGTGACCGTTGTTGGAACCAAGTTCTTTTCTACTTCATCCTTCGGGACTTCAGTGTTTTGCATTCATTCAATCATTTCTAAGTATACTTCTCTGAAGTAGGTATACTATATTCACTAGTAGATCAGACGGTAAATATTAATCTTTTGTTGGATGGACAATCCTAGCTTATCCAAAGGCTTCAAACAAATAGATGGTCATGACTTAATCTACAGTTGAGTGGATGATTCTCGTTCACTTCAAGACTTCTATATGAACACAGACGATGGCTAGGTGTTAAGCCATGCATGTTCTTAATCACTTAGAAAAATCAATGATCATGTTTTAATTGGAAGTTTAGATGGACATCTGTTATTTACTTCGTAACTTCATCCTTCGGGACTTCCAGCCATTACAATCATTCAACCTTCCGGAGTGCATTTCATTGAAGTGTGTATTATCCATTTAATCGTATATCGAATAGTTATATCTTAATTTGTTGTTGAATGGATGGTTCAGGCAACCTCAACGAGATGTTTTGTTAATGGCCTTGTCATTGTGCACTTTTTAGGATCTCGACCGTGAATCTTCCTTCTCAACGGATGGTTAGATCTTACTCTGAAGCTTCAACTTTATAGGACTCTTGGTTACTAGAACTCCAAGGTACTTCAATCCCTATGGAGTGTTTACCTAATGAATAAATCATAAATATGTGATGAATTCTTGATGTGAGTTGTTTAGTACACCTTACGCGATCCTTCCATTATGCTTGATCTAATGGTCTAGAATGCTCCTGGAGTAGATCAACAATTAGCATTACTTCATGATTCATGCTTACTCTATCTTTCCACTACGTTTGATCTAATGGTCATGTGAGAACCTAGAGGATCTTAGATCAACGGCAAGCATTAGCTTTAGCTTTCGACGCTTCGGGTAATTTCTGGTAGGAGAAATTGGATATCCCCAAAGGACATACTCTCGAACTGATGTAGATTGTTGATGTCATTGTTGGTGTGGCACTGGTTTATTGGTTGCCACATGTCACCTAGATTCATGACTTACGTATACCTAAAGTGCCAACAGGCCCTTGACACCTGTCACCATCTGATTTATCCATGTGTCCTTGTTGACATGGATCTCTTGATGTGTCACATGTCCTCCTCCTGGATCTAACAGTTGTAGGTTCATCTAAAGTTTCTTATTGATCTAACGGTTTTTTCTTCTTCAGGAATATGAAACTTTTGAGACTTCGATCTAATCCTCACGAAATGGAGAAGTGTTGAATAGATCTATCACCATAGATATTTCCTTTCTTGATCCTATGACCTTTGTTTATTCTGAAGCTCTGGTGTTCAGGATCTCTTGGCTCATCTAAGTTGTTTATCATCGAAGTAGGTCAAGGCTGGAGTTATCCACGCTCTAATAGTCGGTACTACAGATCAATGGTTGACTGGATTTCTTGATCCAATGGTGGATGGGAGTTTCTGACTCTGGGGCTTCGGCCTTTGGGTAAGATTACATGATCTTGGCTTGTTTTCACTGGAAATCTTAGCACCGCAGTTGACCACCTTCTTTCCCGATGGTTCAAAATTTAGATCAACGATTGATAGGATTTCTCTGCTATTTCTTTGATTTGACGATTGACATAATTTCATGACTTGGGGAATTCCAGGCTTCGGAGGTCCAAGTAATTGTTTCTCCAATTTTAACCGGATTTGGTTAATGCTGAAGTGGTTAGCATGGAATTACTTACTCGATCCTTCCACTTTACTTTGATCAGACGGTCAATATATCTCCCGAGATGTTTCTTAGATTGGATGAATCTTATTTGTTTAATCCTTTATAAATGTTTCCTTTACTCACAAAACTCTGTCTCCTATGTTATTTCAAATGTGCCATCTCTCGTGAGCTTCGATTAACGTATCTTCCTTCTGATCTGTTCATAACTATTTCTCTTGATCTTTTAATAATTGTCTCTGCATTATTTTATGGATTGATCTCCAGTCATTAACCCTCCCAAGCTCTTAATTCGTTGTGTTTCGTTACTCCTTCTGTACATGGATTCTCTCTATGATACCTCTCCTAAGATTTATAATCATAGGATCACTATTGATCCTATCGTGATCAACAATGATCACAAATTGCTTCTGCCACAAGGTGATCTTCCTCTGCCCCAAGGTGATCTTATTTTTATCTGATTAGTGTACATGTTTGAATCAAGTTTCCATCAATGACAACACACAATCAATAATGCCAACACCTCCCCTCTTTATTAGAGCTTTGAGTTCCCAAGTTATTTGATTCCAAGGAGAGATTATCCACCCAATAAGATAAAATCAACACCCATATTATACTACATTCTTCTTACAATGAGTCAATCTAATATTTTTGGCTAAGAAGAAGGTTGGAAAGACTATCATTGTAAGATATGTAAGAATGTTTCAATTCTACCACCTTGGAGGTGAAGAGCAAGATAACACTCTTTTTGGCCTATCCTCTCTCCTCATTCGTGGGAAGGAATATTTTAAACTCTTAGGTGTAGTCACCTTCCATCATTTCCATTTAGCCATGCACTAAAAATGAAGAGAGAAATGGAAATTCCTCACAAAACCCAGAACCGAAGATCAAAATCAAAGCAAAGCCCCAAATTATTCCGGCCCATAAGGCCCCACATAGGAATAACTCAATAGGTAATGAATTTTGAGATGAAAATATATCATCCATTCCCAATACAGCATGAAATTGAAACGATTAACCCTATGAGATCAACTTTAACATCTCAAGATGCACCTCAACTGTCAAGCCATGGTTCTTCCCTTTTCGAATATTTGGAATCTCGCACTCAACCAAACAATTCTCTGCTAAATCATCCCACTAACGTAAAACAATTCTACAAGACTAGGGAGACTCCATCCTAGGGGTATGCCATATATTTTTCTACTCCCCATGTCCATGCATTGAAATCCCTCATGTGAATCTAACCTTAATAAACAAAATTAGGCTCTCTTTCTCATGTTGTCCCTTTGCAACCTACTCACCTTATATGACCTTTAGGAAATCCACACAATTTGTACTTTGATTATGATCCACTTAGTCATTATATCAATAATTAATATCCTAATAAAAGGATGATTAGGGCATTGTGGCATAATTAAATTCACCATTTTTCATAATTCACCTTGGACTCATTAATATCACAAGTTTTTCTCATGCATCCACCTCTTCATTCAATGCCCTCATGATGTGGAAAAATGAGACCTTATCAAAATGAGATACAAATTGCTTGATTTGTGTCATAATTCCTTAAACTTCATTCCCTGAATGGATTTTATTGGTGATTACTTCCTCGATGATTAAAAATGGATCCCCAAATACCATCGAGGACTTAATTCCATGATATCTAGCGATGGTTAACCAACACCATAGTAAACATGATTTTCCAATATTATTTGTCACCTACCCTAGACACCGAGATTAATGCATAATGTTGTTCCCCCTAGGATCATGGATACTCCCACCTACACCTGCCACCCTTGAACTCACCTCTGAAGTAATTAATCAAATAAAATGTTATCCTTTGCACATGGTTTCAAATTTCACTTATAAAATTTTCTTAACTAAATCAAATTTTAATTTACATATTATTTTCATAAATAACATTAAAATAAATAAACTAAAAGGCATAGTCTAATTGTTCTACGTTTTGTCCCTTTTTCCAGGTATATTTTCCTTTTATTTTTTCCCAAATTCTAGTGAGAAATTGTTGGATAATCATATTTAAGTGGTTAATTATGTATAATCCAAGTGTCTCGAGATTTTTTCATCATGCTGAATCCATCTCTGCATTTATAAATGCAATTTAAATGACAGAAAATGGTGATTTCCTATATATTTATGTTGTCAGATTCCAATGAAAAGGAACAAAATGTAGAACAATTAGACAACACCAAACTAAAAAATCATCTCTATTTTTTTACTTGTGGGACTAGCCTTTGGCTATGAAACCGCTACTGAGGAGCATCTAAGTCATCAAAAGGGATCACACCTAACCCCATAGCTAATTGGATTTCTTAGCTAGGCGTCTCCTCCCAACTTTCGACCCTAGGCGGCCCTACAAATGAAACACTTTGAAACCAATCACGCTAAAAATGTTTGACAAATACTGTCTCTATTATTAAGGAATAATCATTTATTTCATTAATTGAAAAAAAATTATAATTAACAAGAACTGACTTGGAAATATATATATGTTCTTATGATGACACAATGGTATATAATAGGTATAAAAGCATAAATGATATGTGTATCCCATATTCACCGTCAAATTATAGATCATTATGTCTAATAATTTTTTTTCTTATGAAAAGGGTTAAAATAATATGAAATCTAAAAGATTACCACTTCACTCCACACAACAAAGAGTGCCAAAATCATGTACCACCCACACCAAAAGGTGCCAAAAGTGTGAATAATGAGGGGTTTGGTTGCACATGGATTTGTACATTCATGCATTTTTCCTATGTAATTCTACTACCAGCATAGATCCATACCAACTCAAATCTATCATGAGAAGAGAGGGATCAAATCCCATTCCAAGAGGTGAAAACATTTCCTCAAGTTTCTTCAATTTAAGGAAAGTTTTCACTTCAAGGGACTTGATCTCTCTCCTCTCATGATATATATGAACTTGAGATGGATTTATGTCGGTTATGTGTGTGTGTGTTCACGTCACTTGTCAACTCTATATTGAGAATGGAAGGAATCCTCATAGTGAGAAAGACACCATTGGAATGTTTTCACTACCAACGTAGATCCAACTTAACCCCGAATCTATTAAGAGCCTAGAGAGATCAAATCTCTCAAGGTGAAAACTTATTTTAAAGTGAAAAATTTGAGGAAAGGTTTGCACCTTGGTAGATTAGGGGTTAAGCTCGATCTGAAATGGTTTATATTTTTTTATAATATTGAAAGACACCTAAATAAATAACACCATATTTTTTAAACATCCCAAATATAAAACATTATTAAAAATAAAGTATTAATATTATATAAGAATACACACCATTTCAACTTATCACTTATTTTTCAAATTATAGCAGAGCTAGTTAAAAACTTTTAGTTCTGGAGCTAGTATAAGTCTTTTCTAAAGCTAGTTAAAATATTTTAGTGCCAGATATGATAGATCTACTTCATACATAAAATTTTTAAATGTACAATCATGGTCGCAAGCGACATGTGCACATAGAGAGACCACATTCCCTTTGGTCGTGATTTTCCTAATTACAGATCATGACCGCCTTAAGGATTGAACTGCATAGTGCGACCAATTTTGTTTTTGTCACTCTTTGTTTCTCTGCAATCTGCGACCAATCACACTATGATAACTAAAAAATATGGTACAGACTTCGCAATAGTGATTGGTATTTAAGGGCTAGGTCTATACAAATTCTTGGGAAAACCAACCCAGGAATTGGTACATTAAAAAATTAGTTTGTGTGAGCTATGGCATTGAATATTTGAACACTTCCATTACAGAGGTTTACCATCATTGAATAATGATGTTTGGGAGATTATGTTGAGACCGGGAATTCAGTGGTGACTTCCAAGTGGATATACAATATCAAACATGCAGTATACAACAACATCAAAAATTACAAAGTGAGGTTCGTGGCAAGAGGGTTCTCTAAGAAAGAGGGAGTGGACCATGATGAGATGTTTTCTCCAATTATTAGGTACACTTCTATCAAGATCATCATTTCCATTGCAACAGTCACTGATTGGATACTAGACCAGATGGATGTAAATAATGCATTCCTCAATGGTATGATTGAGGAGGAAGTGTACATAAAACAACCTCAGATATTTGAGGTACATGGGAGGGAGTCTCGTGTTTACAGGTCGAGGAAGGCCTTGTGTGAACTCAAGAAGGCACCCAGGGCATGGTACTCTAGGATTTATGGATACTTGATGAGCTTGGGCTTAACCAAGAGTGTAGTGGATCCCAAACTTTACTACAAGGTTGTTGATGGTGATCCTTTGATCTTGGTGTTATATGTGTTGATGTTTCAACATAGGGTAGACATTATCCCAAATTGGTCATGTTGATTTGACCAAGGGAGGATGATACATTCACTCATGGGGATATGCTAGTGGTGAATGGCCCAGGATGTAGATGGTTATCTAGTTTGTATCATCGGGCAGACATTCTCCCAGATTGATCATGCTGATTTGACCAAGGTAGAATGATACATTCACTCATGGGGCTTTGTTAGTGGCAAATTGCCCAAGTGTAGTCTTTCTACTAACGATGATTGGATAGACTCAAGGTGATCTTACATTTCTTGCCCCAGGATGGAGTGGCCTATATTAATTAGACATCCACGCGAGGAAATAATCATCAACATAAATATAATATATAAATAATATATTTATAATATAATTTGTATATATATATACTCAATAATTAATAATTAATAATTAATTAATTAATGAAAATACAATTATGGGAAAGACATTCCAATTAATGAAAGGGAACTCCACCCAAGTATATTATCATGGCCCTCAATTGAATATATCATATCATAAAATATCCACTTGTAGTTGAGGTTTTCAATGTTTAATTAATCTATGATAACAATATCATTAAATCATAAGGAAATAATTATTAGATCTAAAAATCAGAAAATTCAACATGGTATCATATCTTTTAGATACTTTTTCGAAACTAGTTAAAAGCTTCCAGTGCAGGATCTTATAGATCTACTTCGAATATTCTAGTTTTTTCAATTGTACGGTCATGGTCACGAGCGTCCTGTGCACACAGGGCAACCACAATCATGGTCACGAGCAGCCTGTGCACATAGAGCGACCAAAAATATGGTCACAAGAGACTTGTGCACACAATGTGACCACATTCCCTTTGTTCCTGATTTATCTAATTATAGGGAGAGACTACCTTAAGGATTTCATCTTGGATCTTGTACATTCATATGTATGTGTACCTATGACAGCTGCATATTTAGGTGGATTCAAGTACTATGTGATATTCATTGATTATTTCTCCTAGAAGACATGGATATTCTTCATGAAGACCAAGGATGAGGTCTTCAGTATATTCTAGGAGTTCAGGGCTCAGGTAGAGAACCTGAAAGGGAAGAAGATCAAGGTGTTGAGGTCAAATAATGGAGGAGAGTACACTTCCTGGGACTTTAGTTTTTTCTACAAGGAAGCAGGGATCAAGATGGAGTTCATTAAATATCCATATATGAGAACATTTTGGACATTCTTACCAAGCCTTTGTCTAAGACAAAATTTGTATACTTCAGAGACAAGACTGGCCTGATGAAAAATTTATCCCTTTCTTAGAGGGAGTGTTGATGTTTCAACATCGGGTAAACATCCTCCCAGATTGGTCATGTTGGTTTGACCAAGGGAGGATGATACATTCATTGACAGTGCTATGATAGTGGTGCATGGTGCAGGATGTTAATGGTTCTCTAGTTAGCAACATCGGGTAGACATTCTCATAGATTCATCATTCTGTTTTGACCAAGGGAGAGTGATATATTCACTCACGGGGCTTTTCTAGTGGTGAATGGCCCAGTTGTAGTCTTTCTCCCAATGAGAAGTGGATAGACTTGAGGTGATCTCACATTGTCTACTCCATGATGGAGTGATCTATATTAATTATACGTGCATGTGAGAAAATAATCATCAACATAAATATAATATATAAATAATATATTTATAATATAATGTATAAATATATATAATAACTAATTAATAACTAATAGTTATTTAATTAATGAAAAGAAAATAATTTAAAAGACATGTCCATTAATGAAAGGGAACTCCACCCAAGTATATATATCAGGGCACTGAATTGAATATATCATATCAGACAATATCTACTTGGAGTCGAGGTTTTATGTGTGTAATTATTCTATGATAACAATAACATTTAAATCATAAGGCAATAATTATTAGATCTCAAAATCAAAAAATTCATCAATATGTCGATGACTTGTTCCTTGCGAGAATAGACCGACTCATTGATCAGTGCAAGAGGGAGCTGGCCTATAAGTTCAATATGAAGGATCTTGGCTTAATGCATTGTTTCTTGGGATTTGAAGTGTGGAATAAATGAGGTGATATATTTCTCGAACAAAGGAAATACACAATTAAGATCTTAAGAAGATTTGATATCATGGAATGGAAGTCCATCGCTACACCGATGATGACAAATCTGAAGAAGCTGAGTGATTCCAACTTAGATTCAAATTTGGTGGATCTGACTATGTACGTGCAGTTGGTTGGATCGTTGATGTACCCTCTTCCGTGATACACAATTTTTACTCAAAAGTTCTAAGACCTGCAATTTGACCTTCAGGTACTCATGTCTCCTGGGGAACTATTGTCACCCCATTTTGAAGCCTGTGCTTCTGCTTTCCATACTAGGCCATTTCTTGGAATCTCTTTCACGGATCGTCGGGTTGGAGGGTTCACGAAATCTCCAATTCATAATCGTTGTTTCCTGTGCCCGCCACCTTCGCACTTCCTTCCAAGTATGCAATACTGAGGTTTAATGCTAACAACTCACCATGACTATAGGAGATAATCATACTAATTGTCCCTACACAACTTGTCCAAAAACATGCAGAAAATATCCTTCCAGGTAATGGGATATCTATTACAAATATATTTATATGCGAAAAGAGTCCCACTGACCATTTCCCTATTCCATACTTACCAACTTTTTCACTTGCAGGTTCCCGAATAGGCAGATTGCACTTCCATTGTTCCTTGAACTGCAAACAACACCCCAACTTCTGCGATATACAAATTGAATTATGGACTCGCACATCATCCCCTCTTCCATGTTACAAATTTTGCACTCAAAATTTATGATACATACAATTTGACCGTCAGGGCCTCACGTCTCCTCGAGAAACCTTGTTACCCTATTTTGAAACCTGTCCAACCACTTTCCACACTTGTCCATTTCTTGGAATCTCTTTCATAGATCATTGGGTTGGCGGGTTTAGGAAATTTTCAATTCCTAGTCGTTATTTCCTGTGCTCGCCACCTTCACACTTATTTCCAAGTATATGTAATAAGTATACAAATTTTCCATAAACATGCAGAAAATATCTTTCCAGGAAATGGGATATCTATTACAGATTTGAATATATTATCCCTTCTTATCCCTCTTCTATACTTAACCAAATTCCCTTTTCTCTTTCCCCTTTACCTTCTCTTTCTCACTACTTAGTCATTTTTCTGAAAATGTCTAGCTACGCGGGTTGGAAAACTCATGGCTTCATATTTGCAATCGTGTTTTTATATCATGATTCTGACCAAACAATTCCCCTTTCCATACCTAGCCACTTTTTTTATCGTGGATTCTCGGGAAGGCGAGCTCTAGCTTGCACTTTCATTGTTCTGTGACCTTCAAACAATACCTTGACTTCTGTGATATACAAATTTACTACCAGACTCTCACATCATACCCTCTTATGTGTTACACAGTTTGCACTGAAAATTTCTGAGACCTACAATTTGATCGTCGGGTCCTCACGTCTCTTATGCAACTATTGTCACTCAATTTTGAAGCCTGTTTGTTCACTTTCCATACTTCACCATTTCTTCGAATCTCTTTCGCATATCATTGGGTTGCCGAGTTCACGAAATATCCAATTCCTAATCATTGTTTCCTATTCTCGCCACCTTCACACTTCTTTCCAAGTATGCAATAACTGAGGTTTTATTCTAACAACTCACCATGCCTCGAGGAGACCGTCATAATAATTGTCCCTACACAACTTGTTCATAAACATGCAAAAAATATCCTACCAGGTAATGGGATATCTATTACAAATATCAATATATTAGCAAAAATGAATTCCACTAACCATTTCCCTATTCCATACTTGCCGACTTTTTCGCTTGTGGGTTCCCAGACAGGCGGGTTCAAAATTTCCCTTGCATTGTTCTGCGACCTGCAAACAACACCTGAAATTCTGCAATATACATGAATAAATGATCTTGCCAGGTAATGGTATATCTATTACAAATTTCAATATATTAGCGAAAACGAGTCCGATCGACCATTTCCCTATTCCATACTTAGCCACTTTTTTTATTGTGGGTTCCTAGACAAGCAGGCTCAAGATTTCCCTTCCATTGTTCCACGACCTACAAACAACACCCAGAATTCCACAAATATACAAATCGACCACTGGACTGCCCCATCATGCACTCTTCCCTTTTACGCCTTTTGCAGTAAAAATTTCCAAGATATACAATTTGACCATCGGGGCCTCAACTCTCCTGAGAATCTCCTATAACCCTATTTTAAAACTCATCCGACTATTTTTTATACTTGGTCATTCCTTACTTTCTCTTCCATGTCCCTGCCACCTTCGGACTTGTTTATAATAAAAATTTGTTTATAAACACACAAACACACACACACACACACACACACACACACACATATATATATTATAAATACATATAATTTGACCGTCAGGCACTCACCTCTCATTTGTATCCCTTGCAACCCTACTTTCAAGATCGTCCGACCGCTTTTCATACTTATATATATATATATATATAAGAGTCTTATTTATAATAAAAAAAAATTGTTTATAAAAACATTATATATATATATAAGGACTTATTTCTAAGTATGCAATTAGTAAGATTTAATGCTAAACCAATATTTGAGGAGATCTCCAATTAATACACATTAAACAAAGATTTCTGGAGGGTTATATTATCCCTTCCATGTGTTAATTTTAAACATCATGGAATGTCATTCGCGCGTCATCGGGTTGGCCCGTTCATGAAATCTTCAATCCTTAATTCTGAAAATGAGTATGATCGACCATTTTTCTATTCCATACTTAGCCACTTTCCTACAATTCCACAAATATACAAACCAACCACTGAACTACCCCATCATGCCCTCTTTCATTTTACGCATTTTGCAATCAAAAATTTTGAGACATGCAATTTGACCGTTGGACACTCACATCTCCTAAGTATCCCCTGTAACCTTGTTTTGAAGCCTATCCAACCTGTTTTCATACTTGTTCATTCCTTACTTGTTCTTCCCCGTCTCTGTCACCTTTGCACTTGTTTATAATAAAAAATTGTTTATAAAAACACACACACACACATATATATAAGGTCTTATTTCTAAATATCCAATTAGTAAGCTTTAATGCTAACAAATCATCATGCATGAACCATATAGATTGTCATTGATGAGAGAAAGGCTCGAGGAGATCTCACATTAATAAGAATTAAACCAATATTTGTGGAGGGTTATATTATCCCTTCTGAGTGTTAATTTCAAACATCATGGAATGTCGTTTGCACGTCGTCGGGTTGGCGCGTTCACGAAACCTCCAATCCTTAATTTCTCTTTGTCATACCCACCACCTTCACACTTATAAGTATGTAATAAGTAAGCTTTACTGCTAATATCTCATCATGCCGCACCCATAGAGATTGTCATTAATGAGCAAAAGGCTCGAGGAGATTTCCCGTTCACACGCATTGAAGCAACATTTGCAAACGGTTATATTATCGCCTCCAACTGTTCACTTCAAGCATCGTCTAGAGAAAACATACATTCTCATAAACTTATGGCACCAACTTGACAACAGTTTTGTGGAGATACAATGAACATATTCGGGCACAAGGACCTGAAATTTCAGTGGTCTAGGGCATATTCTTACTACTCATCCCCTTCCACCCAGAACAAAATAATTTGGACAACTAGGATTGCTCATGCAGGTTGTGTCCCTAAATTTTTTGACTGTAAGGAGTTGTTCTCTTGGTGCATCGATAAATATATTTCAGGCCAAAGAATTATTCCACTGTGGGACCACTCTTCTGTTTCTTTGTTACCTCAGGTCTTTCACTAAATGTTAAGATTGTCGGAGCCAACATTGACATTTAGAGGAGAAGACCCCAAGAAGTTCCTAATAAAGAATAATAACAGGTTGGACCTCTTGCCTGAGTTCTTGGAAGACCCAATGGAAGTTCCCGAAGGTATCACAAACTTCCAGGTTAGTTCATCTAGAAATCCATTCAGGGAAATTGCCTTGTTGTTTACAAGAATAACGGGACAGGAATCCACAATAACTATTTCCCGCATGGTTCTTTATATTTTGTATTTCATAGTCAAAGAACAAACCATTTTTTATTAGGGGAAGATAATTTTCCACAAAATTTGTTCCCAATTGTGAAGCTTAAAAAATGAGAAGAAATTTTAGATGTCATCCTACTTCATTTTCACGATAGAGCATTGATATTAGTTTCCAAAATTGTCTCTATCCAAGAAGGTAAATTTGGAATTCGACCCAGTAAACTTCTGGTACCATGCCTTGTGGAAGCCCAAGGCTTGCCACTGTTTTTATGAGGTTTTTAATGATTTTTTCCCTACTTTCAAATTTTTATTATTAGGAGAAGATGCTCCCCACATATCTAACCAGGCAACCAAGTTTTTGGATAGGAAGGGGGCACTTGAAAAAATGGAGAATTACAGTGTGAAAAGGATTTTTGGCTCCAAGGAAAAACCTGTTCTCCTTCAATGTCACATTACAGACATAATGTTTGTTACAAAAATAGCAAGGAAATACAACTAGTGATTGCATCTATTCCATGAGAAGAGAAAAAAACAGATTATTCCTCTGCCTTGGAAAGTCAGGGACTTCGTGCTGAGGAACGTCAACAAAATTGACGAATTCACAACCCATTTAAACAACTTAACCTAAGATATGATGAAAGGCTAAAAGGGTTTGACCCTAATCGAATTTTTTTAGAACATTTACTTGCATTTGGCCTCGACAATTATTTTTTCCAGAGACACCTGAGTGAAAACATCGACACTGATAACAACACTCTTGCTTTTAGTGTCGGTGACCTAGACACATTGCAAAGCACCACTAAATTGTACAAGCAACATAAAAAAGGCCCCGGTGAGAAGAGTGTTCAATCGCCGGATATCACACCCAAAAGTAAGAAATCCCAGAGCATCACTCCAACGGCCCACCACAGTAAGAAAGAAACCCAAAATTATTCAAACAAAGGAGGATATAATAACCCTCATCACCCTAAAATTGATAGTTCTCACAAGCTTCCCATGGAGAAGAACAAAAAAAAAATTGTAGAGCAGGCCGAAGAGCCTAAAATTGAGAGTGAGAACATGGAACTTGAGACTGATATGGATAGCATATTCTGCAACCTTGATCATCTTGGAGGAACGATCCAACATAGTCTCCCAATGGACATAGCTGATACCAAATTTTTTTATGAAGATGAATCCTTCATATTCCAGAGCGTTGTTTTTTACAGTGAGTCTAAAAAAATAATTTTTGAAAAGAGATAGGTAAAAAATAAGAAAGAGAAATCTCGTTCAAAGGTTAACCTTGTGAACATGTGGCCATCCAAAATATCTTGACTTCACAGAGAAACCAAAGATGCCCCTGATGATTCCATTGAAGGCATTCAGGTCAAGAATGTCGGACTGAAGGACCGAGTCAAGGAATTGGAGGAATTTTTTATTCCTATTCCATTGATTGTCATTCCTTTAGAAATAACCATGCTTTCCACCCCTGCAACCAAGTTAAGAGGATCCTCCAACCTCCTCACATCGTGTAGAGGATATGTGGAGAATAATATCAAGAAAATAATGAAACTAATTACTGAGTCCTGGGAAACATCACAAAGTATGGCTTCCCTTAGAACGAAGGCACATACTTTGCTCGAACATTTGCAGGTGGATTTAAAAAATGAAGAGCATTTCTATTTAGACATGGTCCTCCCTTTTTACACCCATGTCAACAACATGACATAAACGAGAAGAAGACAAGAATATCTCCCCTCCAAAAACCAGATCACTCAATTAAATGCATGCTGGAAAGAGAAAGTGAAGAACCTGCATCTCATTGTCCAATCATGTGAACAAGCCATATCAAAGAAAGAAAAAATATTCACAAAGATAACCGAAATAGACTTAGTTGGAAGGACCAACGAGGTCCAAGACCCCAATTTAATCGCAACTCCTTGCCCTTAACTAAGAAAGCCTTTGATAAACAAGTTGATATTTTTAAGGCATTGTCTTTAGAACAGTTTTACAACATCCTTGAATATGGTGAAGATGATGTGGACAACTAGCTAGTCGACTATTCGATACAGAATGAAGAAATTGATCAGGCTCTGCATAATCTTTCTATCGATCTAAGGGAATTATAAAATGATCTTTTCAACATAAAAATCCAGAATGATATCAACATCGTCCCCTTGAGAAGCTACATTGAAGAATGGGTCGAAAGGGCAATGAAGTAGGTTGTTGACGAAAGGAAACAAGCAGTTGGCACAATTCCAGTAGTCGTCCACGAAAACAATAAAAAGGCATCAACAAGAAAATAGCAAAAGGGGTGATATGTACCATCACTGTACAGTGTAAGTCTATACTGATTACATCTTGATTTGTTTATCAATCCAATTATTCCACCATTTTAAATAGAAATTTCTAGCCAAAGACTGATACCTTCCAATTTCTTCTTTTCAAGTATTACTCTCTATCGTCGCCCACTTATTCTTTCCACAATTTTATTTCTTGTAAATATTTATCTTATGGTCTATGGGAGCCCCAATCCTAGTCTATATGACAAACACATTTAAATTTCTAGGAATATGTAACATACAATATTATTTTTTGATATATTTCAAATAAAACTATTTTTTATCTCCTTTTATATATATGTGCTCATAAATTTATATCTTCAACTATGTTGAATGTCAAGAAATTGTGTTTATGTAATTTGAATGTAACTTTATATGTGTCTTCTTTGTTTTATCATTTTCTCATGCATATATTTTTCTCCTGCTATGCATATAACATTTTTTGTCCTGGCACATATAGAGACATACAAGCCAGATGGTCTATGGAAATTGTACTTAACTCAAGCCAGTTGAAAGTATACATTGAATAAATAAAGCATTGAAGAGATAAAAAATGCAATGTAGGAACGAAAATTTTGAACATAGCAAGTCACACTACTAGACAGAACGAAAATTTCGAACATAGCAAGATGGATTATATAGTTTCAAAAACTAAATGGGACTCTAGAGATCATGTGTCACTTATTGCATGGATACCAATTGTGCTTCATGCTGCTTGCCACATCTTCGCTACAGTTTCCATCTGCCTCCGCTACTTATTCCCCATCCCTGTGCATTTATTCCCAATTCAACCTGACAGGACTACGCTATCATGCAACACTTTTTAATAGAAAGATTGGTTTTACATATGGCTTTTTTTATTGGAAAACTATGTTTCTTCATTTATGTGCAAAGGGTAATGATAATCTTCAAGAATTAGTGTTACAGTTCATCACCATTTAACATTGATGTTTTTTAAACCTTTACACCGAAAATTCATTCCCTAAACAATCTCTTCTTCTTTTCATAGATGATGTGAACTGAATAGTAGACGAGTTTTTATACGAGATCTTTTATATGAGTTAGAAGATTTAATTTAAACATTTCTCCGTATTTTCGGTGATGAGAGTCTAGAAACCATATTTGACGGGTGGAAGTTTCTATCTCTTTTGGAACACTATTTTCATAAATAATGATTAAAGGAGTTAGAGATTGAATAAATTGCTATGATAATATGTTTATATAAGTATATTTTTTTTATATAAAAAATAATATAGTTGAAAATTAAAAAAACAATTATATAAACAACAATTAACTATTTAAATTTGATTTAGATTTTTTTTAATATTTATCTCAAATTATTGTTCTTTCAAAAAAAAAATTGATATTTTCAAAATAATAATGATTTAAATTTTTTAAATATAAAATTTAATAAATTTTTTAAAATTATAAAAACATTAAAAAAATAAAAATTTAATTATCAATATTTTATAAATTTTATATAATGTAATAATAATAATTTCAAAATTATAAATCAATATTGTCATCATGTAATGAAGCCACTGGAATTGATTGTCCGTGATGTTTGGATAGTAGAAGCATCTTTTCTTATTACCTTGACATTGTGTATAATGGTTTTTGCATTAAAGAGATGTAAGGAAAGTCCTTCCTTAAATACTAATCCTTCTAAGACTGTATGAATGTCACGAACTCCAACATCCATCCTAAATAACATCAAATGGATCATCCATTACACCATGAATCGATCCCGAAAATTAATTGATAACATTGTAGAATATAACTGATAATTTTGTAAATTTAATTGATAAGAGTTTTTAAGAGGTCACCATATCATTTATTGGGACCTCTAGTTTTTATAGGGACCTATAATATTTAGAGATAATATGACTTTCTTCAATTTTAAAAAAAAATAATCCAATATATTTATTTTAGAAATAATATAAAGAAAATTGATTTAATACACTAAATTTAATAATTAATATGAAAAGTTAATAAATAATAAGATAGTACAAAAGATTTTTAAAATTATTTGTAAAGGTTCTGTATATTAAAACCAAAATCATTCTTCATGTTTTTTATATATATATATATATATATATATATATATATATATATCATCGAGAAAGCCTTGACATTGCATCAAACCATGAACAAACCAATAAGGTTGGATTAGTGAGGACCAAACCCTTATAAATCTTCAAGTGAACGCCTTCACGCACACTAGAGGCTCAAAAAATAGAGGACTATAATCGGTAGACGAAAAAAAAAAACCAAGAATCAGATCTGAAGAGACAGTCTGAGATGTAAGAAGATACGACGTGTAATAACCCAGATCTGAAGCACTGACTGGCTCAACTGAGGAGGACTATAACCTTAGCAGACAAGAGACCAGATCAAGATCTCAAAAAGAATCTGCAACAACTCGAGTCCTCCAAGAAAAAATGCATCCAAAGTTGTGGTTCCGCCCATAACCCACAACAAGGCCTGCACAAAACCCCTGCATCTACGAAGAAAACTGAGGAGATGGATTAGGGAGAACACAACTTCCCAAGAAGGAGCAGCCACACGTTACCACAATCCGCCTGCAACAGAAAGAGCTTGATCGACACGAGGAGAACCAATTTACGGGGAGAGGATCCACCTCTCATGGACAAGTCGGGAAGAAAAGTCTCCAGAAGGGAGGGAGACGCCACGAGAGAGATGCAATCGAGTGACGGGTCTTAGGAGGAGCACTCACAAGCTACAGGAGGGAGAAAGTGTGTTCAGTCTGCGGCTAGGGAAACCCTAGCCGCAAACCTCTCATGTTATATATATATATATATATATATATAACCTCTGATAAATGAATGAAAAGCATCCTTCGGGTAACTTGTTTCATAGGGAATTGAACTATTTTGCAGAGTGTGGTTCAGAATTCCTGTAGGATGGAGACCAAAGTGGATGGCTACTGCTCTTGGGAATGAAAGGTTGTTCATGAGGAAGGAATTCCCTCACTTACAGAGAGGCATTCCCCTTAAATCTTGGGGTGACTTTCCTGGGCATACTTTGCCATCCGCTCGCATATTAAAACATTGATGGGTCATATATATATATATTCAAATTAAAGTTTTTAAATTAATTTAAAATATTTTTTATAATCACAATTTAGTTTTTAATTTATATTAAAATTTTAAAAATATGTTTATTAAGTATTTTTTTTTTTTTCTCTTTTTAATATATTATATTCTTTGAATTTATTTATCTCTATTTTATAAAGCTTGATTGGTTTTAATGGTTAAGAATGTGTTTTTTACTAAAAAAAAATCACAAGTTCAAATTGTTTGACTTGAATTCACTTATAGGTATGGGCATTCACTTACAAGAATTCATTTTCTCTTTATTTTTCTTTAAAAAAATAGTCCCTTTTAAATATTGAATGGAAAATACATTTTTCATGCGCATACTTCTCTTACATATTTAATGGACATTTCAGTTTTGTCTCATTTAAAAAAAAAAAACTAGATTCTACCTTTTCTCCTTTTAATATTTTAAACATCCAACTGTCCCCTTAGAGATCGTTCCATAGGGACTAACTATAGATTAGAAGTCAAAATTTGAAAGTTCATGTGGAGTGCTAACTCCTTATTAGAATCAAATTGCTTAGATTCATGAAGTCTCTTCATTTCCTCTTCATGAGAATTCATTCACAATTACCACCCTTGATGTGGAAAATCCTAGTATTCTTGTGTTTTGATGGATCCTTCGAGGGGACATTTGAGGAACTTTTGGACAAGCATTGATGTTATTATTTTCCACTAGTATTTGTTAATGTTCTTAATTAAGATCATTTTCATCATCTAAGAATGGTTTCTCACATGATTCCCAACTTTATAGGGTTTGTCGTCATTTCCCCTTTTTAGGTGATCTCGTGATTGGAGAAACAAATTGTGAAGGGGTATTATTTTTTAAATGCCCCTCTTTCACTATGAATTATTGATATCTGATATGATGAATAATATTACTACTTAATGACATTCTATAAGTGTGAATGACCTAGTTTTGTTTATTGATGTATTTTGACTAGAATAATTTTTAAATCTCTTTTGTTTTCTATGATATCCTATTCTTTTTTATGACACGAATATGTATGAATCATGAACATGTTAATTTTTAAATATCTTTTGTTTTCTATGATATACTACTCTTTTTTATGACACGAATATGTATGAATCATGAACATGTTGATATTTACTCAATGTTGTTCGATACTATGATTGGAAGATGTATGAATTATGAACATGTTGATATTTACTCAATGTTGTTGGATACTATGATTGGGTACATACACTTCTGATATAATCTGATGATGGATATACACATACACATTCCTAAGTAAATATATATGGTTTGCAATATTGAATTGAGATATTTATGAAAAACTACAAATTATTTGTTAATTATGATAGGAAATAACCACATATGTATGGCCTTTAGAGCAAGTCAAGTTATATGGAAACAATTGGGGTCAAGGTATTGATTTCTCAATTTTGATATTATGTTTCAAATACATGATCATTATTCATATTTATTTTGGAGGGTGATATTTGATGTGTATATATAGATGTGTGCAAAGACATGGATGAATAATATCGATTTATCTTACACATGTGTAAGGGATGTGCGGAGGGGGTATGTAATTAGGAGAGGAGGAGTAACATCCCTATTTACTACCTACTAGAAACAACGTCTGTGTAAAACATTAAATATTTTTCTCACCTAAGAGATTTCACATTCTTGTGAAGTTAGGCCACATGTAGTCTCTCATGGGGTATAACTATGGGGTGCATAATAAGGCCATGCAGTCCTTATTCCTTAGTGACTAAGAGTTTGTTGCCATTGGTAAATCAGTTGGAATTAACATAGGTCTTAAATATGCTACATTGGGTTTCCCCACCATGAAAATGCATGTACCTATAAAAGTGGAGTGACCATGGACGCATCCTTGGTATTGACTATATTGGTATCAATACTAATGTTAATTGAGATTCATTATTCTAAAATAAGTATCCTTTTTGTGCATAGCATTTAGAACAATTTTTTAATTAAGTGAACTCATGAAAATATTGTTCATATAGAGATACTTAAATGTATTTAAATAGAGGGGAAATACATGAATAACACATATTTAATTTGATTGTAAAAAATGAAATGGAAGTTATGTATGTTAATAGGTATGTTAACATACGGAAAGTTCTTTTAATGTTTTTTTTTTCAAAAATTGGGTTTGTTTTCCCTCAAATTAATAAGTTAAGTATTTTTTTTTGGAAAAGGTTAAATCCTTGTAAAATTTATTGGCTGTGTCGTCTAACTATCCCATAACTTGTATAAGACTTCATTGCTTGTGGAAAATTTTGAAAATGTTTTTTTCAATTTCCATATGGTGTCACATAGATGTTCATGACCTATACAAAGGAAACCTACATCCAATTTTAGGCATTCAAATCTTACAAAAGGATATATAACACATGTTTTTATGATTCTCTGACACTTGCAAAAACTTGTGTGCATATCTTATAGTGATGTGTCCACCACAAAGTTGCTAAAGTTTTAGGTTTTTGAGAAAAATGGATGGGTTTTTTTCTTGGTTTCTTTTGTAAGACTGGTGAGTATAAATGGCTACAACAAATAAGTGTCATAAATTCATATTAATATTCCTTAATATTTCTCTTTGATTTATGGGAAGCCTCTTATTGATTTTGAAAATTTCAAGTATCATTTGATTTAAACATAGAATAAAGTCTTATTAGTACAATATTTTCTTATTTTAGCGAGTTAAAAGGATTCACGAATCATACATGGATAAATTAGTGTATATAAAGGGTATGTTTATAGTGATAACATCCATGATATGTTTTCCATTGGGTTTAAACGTTCCTTGCATGTTTTCATTTAAATGACAAATTAGAGAGTGTAGTGTAGTTGTTGATTATCTTTAATAAGAAAAGTATGATACGCATATATTTCAAATATTTTTATCCTTCATTGTAAATTTAGGGATTTTAAATTAACAAATACATAATAGTAATTATGGATACCAATAGTCCCCGAGGTGTAGGAAAGTTGGTGATGGAGTGTGTTGTTAAGCCACTCCATGTTGAAAAGTCACTGGTTCAAAACCTGCGGGGACAAAACATCCAACCATGTTAAAGGTTGGTGTGCCTCAAACCAGGTGCGATCCCTCGGTGATTTTGATGGCTTAGATGCCCCTGAGTCATGGTTTCTCAAGACAAAGGTTAATCCTGATGCCAAGAAGGTCCGAACCAATTAACAAACAAAAAAAAATTATGGATACCAATAACCATTAACAATTTGGTGAAATTTCCCCAGATGGGGTGCCAGTGCAGGAAAAATGTCACCAAAAGAGGATGTGAGGCGGCCAACATGGTGATAGCCATGTGACAGGCGTGTGTCACACCCTCCCGCCACCCTCATGCATTTAATCCAAAATCGTGTAGGACTAGGCACCATTACTCTCAATGCGTCTGGCCTAATCTCGTTGTCCTATCGATGGCTCAGAGCCATGAATTGGAATTTAATTTGCTCGTGCGCGCTTGCCTCCTTCAGCACTCTTGACACCATGACTTCTACCAAGAGTATTCGCAATGGTTCTCTTCCTCGGTCGAGACCTCCTGCGACCTGCACTCTTCCCAGCTTCACTTTCGCTATCTGTTCTTCTTTCAGGCACCTACAAATCCCCTCAATGTCTCAGGCATGTCAATGAAAAGGGGAAAATCTAAGCATGGATCATCTTGACAGCCCAACTGGATGTGTGTGGCTCTCCAACCCCTACCTGCACCTTCTTTGAGCTCACCATCTTCTCAGTCGAAGCCTGGACAAATCCCTCACAACCTCCTTTCCATCTCCTCGCCCTTTGTAAGACGACTGGAATGGTTTTCCATCTCTGGAAATTCCATGGGTTTTAACCCAGGACCCTCATACGACCTGGCTTCCACCTCACTGCCACTTCCTCCAGTTCCACCTAACTCACTAGCAAGTGCACCAGTCTAGCCAAAGCTTTCAGCTAGTGAGCCTCACCTTGGATCCCAACTAGAAATCCTGGGACAGCAACGAGGGCCTCATTCCTTCTCAGACTTAGTACCAGGCTCACAATTGCACGAAAGCCTTGCAATTCTACAAGATCTGGTCTTTGAATTGCAACAAGGCCTGGATGACCTATAGTTCCGAATGGAACTCCTTGATGAGAAGACTTCAATGCTCCTGCAATTGCTCTCAACTTTGCAGGGGGCATTCCTCTCAACACCAAGAGAGAGAGACGCCACATGGGATGGAAATAAAGACGATACAGGGGTTGGTGGAGAAGATGACACAAGGTTTGTAGGCGATGATGACACATGTGTTTCCATGCATGAGCCCATGGAGGATGAAGGGACAATTGTCGAAGAGGAAGGGGTTGGAGGTGACGTCAATGTAGAAGTTGCCATGCACAAGGCCATGGAGGAAGGAGGGACAATGGTCAAAGAGGATGGAGTTGGAGGTGATGTCGACTCAAGCGCGGTCATGCACGATCCCATGAAGGAGGGAGGGACATTGGTCGAACAAGAAGAAACACCAACCACCAACCTAACAATCAATGCCACCTCCATGGACGTGGGGCCTTGCTACAAGCCCTCCACATGACCTGCCCAGGTGTCTTCATACAAGTTTAGCAAAATGTCTGAATTTCGTATATGATCCTCTTTTGTATGTTGTTTTTATATCAGGGTTAGTTGACAGGCCATTTTGATCTAATTATCAGGGACTGGAATTTTAATGTTTAAGATTATGTCATTTTCATATTAGTACCTTAAGACAATAGTATTTACTTTAATCGGTTGGCTGGTTTCCCTCAGTTCCTACAGTTTGGAACTCTTGATGACACTTTAACTCTTGCTTTTTGAAATCTTTTTATACAAATTTCTTACTTACAAAAAACACAATTTTGTGAAATTAATCCACAATTAATTTATGTAAGTTTTGGCATGTAGCTATGAATGCTTCTTAACATTAATTACTAGGTTATTAACTTGGAGGAATTGATCTACCCTTAGCCTATGCAAATAATGGACACTTCCTCACATTAATCACTGAATACAACACATAACTAGTCGTATGAGATATGACATGTATGCCAACTCTGTCATTTCTTAGCGGATAACTATGAATCCATCTCTGAGTTAAATCCAATGTTGAAATGTCTTTGTTGGCACCACTACTATTGCCATCTACCACAATTACAGACCATTAAGTTAGCTTGGAAAATGGATTTGTTCTACCCTCTTCTACATGTCTTTGGGTTTGCAACAACACAGAGTATCTTATGTTTTGTGCTCGACCCTGTGGGATTTTGCCTTTATTAAACAAATGCATATCATGACCATCATGGCGTTTCTATGACCATACATGTTTGAATTTTTTTCCTATAGAAGTGTATTAAATTTACACTTTAATATGTATCACAATCCACTCTGTATTTTCTCAAATGATTCATACGGTCTTCTGGTTTGCATTGCAAAGAAATACTATGTAGATTCTCCCAAAAGTTTAAGGAATTAAATGAACATCTATTTAGCCAAGCCTCTCCAAAGCAAGCTCAAAATAATAGTAAGGGTTTTACAGTGCAAGTTCTACACTTTAATCATAATTTTCGTGGCTTGCTACTATTGTATCAGGGTATTAACTTCACCATGTCGTTTTTGCAAGGAAGAAATAGTTAACCCTCATGTCGATGATGAAATAATGAGCACGCTGCTGGTAAATAGTTTATTTTTTGTAGTTTGTATTGACTTCTTATACACTCTTCATTCTTTGTTTAACTATTCCTTTCATTGTAGATATGTTCCTTCACAGGTAATGACCAAAACTCAGCTCATTGGAAAACAAAACTAAAGGCTATTGGAAAACAAAACTAAAGGCTATTGGAAAACAGAACTAAAGGCTATTCCCTGGGTCGATTCCTTACCGATGTCAAAGGGGAAAAACGTTTCACCCAGCATCAACCCTATGGAAGATTTCAGGACATCCAAGGTACAAATTTATTGGTTCCTTTGCCTCTACATTTACAGTCACGATGACTGTAACAATGCCTTGATTTATTATTATTTGTTAGGTTATCTATATGTATATCAGCATTGGGTTCTCCTTAATTTATTCACTTGTAACATGGTCGAAATGATTCTCTTTTCAAGACTTTACATTTTCTTTGCTTTGACTGTAAAAAACCTAGGAATATAATATTCAAGGTTTTACTTATGAATAATGAAATATTGTTTCTAAGAAATATTAATTGCCACAACGACCGTGAGCGTAGTTCTCTTTGATTTGAGTTTGAGGGTTTAATTTGTACTATTAGTTATGCTCTATGAGTAGTCATTCCCTTATTCCCACGGATTCAACCTCTTTTATTTTGATCCATTAGTTATGAGTAAATGCTAAGCTTCATTCCTTATTTACATATATGAAGAAAATATTGCTTTTGAAATAAAAAAGAAGAGAGAATGTCTATCTTTATACTAGGGTTTGTTTTTTATAGTATAGACTTAGGTTTTATCTAAATGTGAGTAAATTGCTGTCCAATATTTTTATATTATTTTTAGTTCTGCAAGTATTTATGGTATTTTCTTTCATGTTTTTTTTTTCTTTATTTACATGGATATTAAAAATATATTTTCTATTTGTCTTTATAAATAAAAGTAAAAAAGTGATATAACTTCTCATTACAATTAATAATAACAATATTTTAATTATGTATTCTTATGCAAATAAAAAAATTATTTATTGTTATCTACTGCTATTGCAGAAGTAAATATTAAAAGAGAGCTTCTATACTCTATATATCTTTCACTCATACTAAAGTTATATATTTTAGGAAAAAGATAATAATATCATTAGGGTTTCTATACCATATTCTAATGATTATTCTTGCTTTTTTTTATCTCTCTTCTATTTGCAAAAAAATAAGGAAATAAGAACTCTTAAACCTATGATGCACATATTTCAGAGAAAATTACTAACCAGCAAAATTTCTAGTTATTAATACTTCTAAGCTTTATTTTCTTTAGGTAAGAGTAATGTTTCTGCCCATAATATTATTAAGAACGGATTAAAATAGAGGAGAGAGTCCAGCTCCTCTCAGCCATAGCCTAGAGCAGCCAAATCTTACTTGCTCTTGTCCGCAAGCCAAATTCTTTACTTAGGATAATGAAAATGGCAATAATCTTCTCCATGTAATCACATAGCTTGAATCTTTCTCATAACCATCAAGTTCAATCCTTCACAAGTACTCAACAACATCATTCCTACATCATACTTGTTTTTTCCTATTGTCTTACTAAAATGAGAATAGAATACCTGGGTCTTTCTTTTTCAAGTTAGCCTCATCCTTAACTCTTGCATCTTTGGGAGTAGTTTTAAACTTGTCCTCATGGACAACATGAATATTTACCATGGTGTTTTTTTAATCATTTTTTCACTTTTCTCATGGAATAAAGAATTTCTCTTGTTATAGCTAGATTCTCTCATCAATTTGTCTCAAATGATTTTAAAATAAAATTAAAATAACATTTACATAAATGCTTTTCATGATCTAATGTTTATGATGATCAAAATTTTATCTCAACATAATAATCGAACAACTGCCATTATTCAAAATTATTCAACTATTTAAAATGGAGAGATACAATTGAAGAATAGTAAACTCATTTTATGTGTTACATTTCTTTATGAAAATATTTCTTTGTAAACATATATGTATTTAAAAGAACAAAAAATTGCATTCCCCTACAGCCCTAAATAGTTTTACATCCTAAATAATAAAATCAAGTAAAATCTATTTTACATAAGGACTAAAAGCATAATATTTTTAACGAGAAACCTATTCTGTTATAAATCAATATTCTATGTATAAATGATATAATGAAAGACCACACAAATATGGTGAAATATTAGTAAGAATATCTACCAGTATACACCTTTATACAATGATTTCACACCTTTATATAATGACTAGAGTAACAAGAAGTTCAAAAAGCTATATGTATAAATAAAGAAATATAACTCAAGAGTTTATTAAATATTAGTAAGAATATCTACCAGTATACATCTTTATACAATGACTACACACCTTTATATAATGACTAGAGTAACGGGAAGTTCAAGAAGGCTATTTGTATAAATAAAGAAATATAACTCAGGAGTTTATTTTCAAAACAAGCTAGGGTTCTCGTTTCAAAGAAACCCTCGAAATAGTAAGCCAGTAGTTTTTGTTTAAGAGAAAGAACATAAATTTGTTTCTAACCAAAGGAACCCTTGACCCACTTCTAGGGTCGATATAAACCTATAGTACTCAAAAGTATTAAAAAAAAAAAAAATTATTGATATAAAACCAGGATGTAACTGTTAAATATATTGTATCCTCAACAGACTAACCGTACACTGCCAGCTGTACTGGACAGTTGTACTTTCTATTTCTGTCTTGCTTGAGCATATATAAGCTCAACTATTTCCTGTTGTTTGTAACTCTTCAGTACTTCAACTT
>ML779137.1:209550-254345 GCA_009831015.1 Picea engelmannii
ACATTGCACTTCAATTTTGTGGTTCTAGAGATCAGCTTGCTGATATTTTCACCAAGCCACTAGGAAAGTCAGTTTTTGACTTCCAGAGACAGCACTTAGGCATAGTCAGTGCTGCTGATTGTAACTGTTGAGTCTAAGAGGGACTGTTAAATATATTGTATCCTCAACAGACTAACCGTACACTGCCAGCTGTACTGGACAGTTGTACTTTCTATTTCTGTCTTGCTTGAGCATATATAAGCTCAACTATTTCCTGTTGTTTGTAACTCTTCAGTACTTCAACTTACTTCAGTTTTGTTCTGTACTTCTTCTTACATTTGAATATACTATTCTTTTCTCTCTGCATTTCTCTGTCCTTCACAATTTATCAGTAACTACCCGTTCAGAGTATTCATCAATTAAATAAGAGTAAACTCAAAATCTGGTGTTGGTATGGTGAACCCATATATACATTGCAAGAAGGCATACAAGATTGCTTGATATTGCAAGATTGGGACCGAGCTCTGTGTCTATGATACCAATCTTGTAGTGGATTTTAACCTGTGATAAGATATAAGGAAGTCGTGCAATCTTGGGACTGTCGTCCATTGAAGTTCGGCCTAACAACCCTGCACAAACCATAAGCAAAGATTCATTATTTACTGTATAAGGAATAAGTAATACACGTTGAAAATAAAATAAATCTCAAACGATGAATACAGATGTAACTCCCCTACGATAGGAGATGACTATGTGTTTGACTACGGAACAAATCATCTTTATCCATATCTATCTATATTTAAAGAACCCCTGTGGACATACCACATTAATGAGTTAACCCAATACACAATAAACCACTGGGTAAAAAAATCTCATTCCACAGTGAAGAATCTGTAATAAGGGTGATGAGGATATTGTCGAGAATGAAATGTGAATGGTATTATTACCCTAGAATTCGACTATAAATTGAACTTACAAGAATGAAATGATATTCTGTGTGAACTCATGAATTTATGATGAGCTATATCACAAGGCAAAGACTCGGTATGAGTAACCAGTTCTAATGATTAACAAATTCATATATAGTGGTAATAGCTATGTAGAAACAATGCGAACTTTAAACCCTGAATATGAAACTTATGCACCAACTTACCTTGAAGCTCCACGTTGACCAAGCATCCTATATTGGGGAGAAAATGGTAAGACAAACCCTGTAAACCCGTGTGTTAAAACATGAGATAAAATAACCAAACACGATATACAATAACAAAAGAAAATTACCAGAACTTCTATCATAATACTTAGTACAGGTAATGTTGAACACGAGTCGATCTTGTTGTAAAGTAAACTTAAGAAATGTGATCCTCTCTATCACACACACAAAAATGTAATGTTTCTTCATCGTTCAACGATACTAAACAATGAATTGAATTCGAGCTTGGCTAACAAACCACATTAAATAGAGGAGGTATTGGTTAGGTGAAAGGACTATCCATCCACATCAATGGGGCCAAGTCGTCGCTCACGTTAATCCTGATTAGTGGATTATTAAGTGCTTAACTATGAGATATCATGTGGTTAACTACTAAACTAGGCTGCGTGGTATCCAATATTTGGAAATTGCGTAGTTAAACTCTATTTCACATAATGTAGATTCTAGTTTTCTGTGGTTTGATGTAACTAATTCGTTTCCATATAATGATGTAATTAGTCTTCATTGAATAATATAAATTGATTGAGGTTCCTAATTCTAAATTGATATCAGAGCAGCCTTGGAGATCTAACTCTCTAAGGTGAGATCCAAAGTACGAGATCTCGAATTTGTTTTTGAAAAATTTCCAGTGCCCCTATATAGTGTTAGAAAGCGAGCGTCGACGCTCTCACACTTATAAATTTTTTAATTTCACAGGTCTCGCGCTCCCTCTGTATGCATTCAAGAGCTCTAGTGCGCTGACACTCCCCCTTCTAGACGCAGACAAAGTTCTTAATTCCACCCAGCGCTCCCCCTCCATAGCACGACAACGATAGCACTCCCCTTCACCAGATTGAGGAGAACCGATCGTTTTACCTTGCAATGCGTCAGGTTGATGTGTGAGGGAAGTGAAAGTTTTATCCCATTTTTTTGCAGATTGTTGGCGAGTGAGGGTCAGAGAAGGTCGTCATCTGTTGTGAGAGCCCCTTCTTTTGTGAGAGCCCTGATCTGTTGTGAAAAAATCAGATTGTGGTTGTGAGCAGACACACCTCTGTCGAAGAAGAAAGTTGTTACATATCAGTTCACAATGGAATATTAGAAGTCGATCCACCATTCTCAAAAAGGTGCCACGGTTTGCGTGAGGTTAAAGCATGAGTCTTTTTTTTCATTCGTAACTAAGGTAAAAAAGTTTTCCTTTTATTAAAGTGGATGTATGTGTGAGGAGTAAACTTTGTATAAACTTTAAAAGTGGATATTAAACTTTATGTGTGAGGTGAATGATTTAAAAGTGCATATTTTCTTGTGAGGTATAAAGTTTATTAAAGTGGGTAAGAAATTTAAGAAATTGTGAGGTGGATGTATGTATTAAACAAAAGAAGGGTTTCTTTTGAGGATGAGTTTTTTTTTTTATGCATGGAGTGGTGTTAGGGTTTTGTTTTTAAGGTTTTCTTATATTTTTTAAGAAAATTGAAAGCCGAGGTAGAGTCGGATCGGCGGATTCGAAGGCAAAGCAATAGTCTACTCAACACTCGATGGAAAGTTGCATATCCTTGGTGATTCACTTGTAGAGATGGTGAATCCTCTGGTGGAGACCTATCTCAACGAAGTCAACAAATTAGATGGCTCGAATTTAATTAACTAGAAATTCAAGATGCAGATGCTCATGGAAGGCTATGGTGTATGGACCATTGCGAAGGGAACTGAAGAGAAACCTAATGCGGATGTAGGTGTGACAACACATAGATCCAATATTGGGAGAAGAGCGAAAACAATGCCAAGTTATTGTTGCGTATGTCTGTTAAAGATATCATATTCCACATATTAGAGTAAAGATATCATAATTCCACATATTAGAGAAGCCAATACTTCTGTTGAAACCTGGACAACTCTTAAGCCTTGTATGAAACTAGCAACAGAAATCGAATTTTGTTCCTGAAAACTAAATTGCTAGGCATTAAGATGGATGGAAATGAATCTGTTAGTTCATTTTTGGATCATATTAAATAGGTGAAAGACAAGCTAGGAAATATAGGGGAAACTGTTTCTAGTACTTATCTTGTCACTATTACCTTAAATGATATGCTACAAGATTACCAGATGTTCATAACAAGTCTTGGAGCAAGGGATAAACCTCCTACTTTTGAATAACTAACAGGTATTTTGCTACAAGAGGAAGAGAGGTGTGGGAATTTGGAGCCTCAGAATTCAGATCTTACACTATGGTCAAATAAGAGATTTGCGAGAGGGAGATTAGGAGAAAGAAGCAGAGGAGGCAGTTCATGGAAGAGGGGTAGTTCATTGCAGAGAAGACAATATCCAAGGCTGAATCAAGGTATGCAATCTAACAAGAATGAGTCAAAGAGTTGGTTTTATTGTGGTCAACCTGGACATCATATTAAATACTATCATAAGAAGAAGAGTGATGAGGCTGAGAGTAAGCCTAAAACACATTCAGGTCATTATACAGAAAAATATTCAAATCATGATCTCAAATTATTCATTGCTAGTGATGATATTGATGAACCTCCAAATTTCGA
This sequence comes from Picea engelmannii, assembly GCA_009831015.1. NCBI lineage: Eukaryota > Viridiplantae > Streptophyta > Pinopsida > Pinales > Pinaceae > Picea > Picea engelmannii. The sequence goes on from ML779137.1 coordinate 213,259, forward strand.
TTCATGAGATCTTAGGCTATTTGTGTCTAATGCTTCTTTATCTACTGAATCAGATGATTTTGATGTCTGGTTTGTGGATTGTGGAGCATCAATACATATGACATGTAATAAGATGTGGTACACTAATTTTAAAGAAACACAGAATGGAGCCAACATATATCTTCGAGATGACCACGCTCATCAGATCAAGGGATATGGAGACATTCCTGTGACATTGTTGAATAGCACTAATTGTCACATTCACAATGTTGTTTATGTGTCAGGGATAAAGAAAAAATTGATCTTTGTGTCCACCTTTACATACCAGAACTTGAAGCTTGAATTCTTCAAGAATTATTGCATAGTGAAAGATCTGGTGGACCAATTCAAAACTATTGCAACGAGAGTCAGAGAAGGAGGCCTATACAAACTTGATGTTACCAGCAAAGCACATCATGCACTGAATTCTGCAACTATGCCAACATAGATTCTTTGGCATCAAAGGTATGGCCACATCAATCATCCTGATTTATTATTATTATAGAAAAAGAATATGGTTGAAGGACTTCCCATGTTAAAGAATGGGAATTTTTCTTGGGATGGATGTGCATTAGGAAATATGCACAGAGATGAATTGCCCTCTAATCCTTATAGGAAAAAGAGAGATATGTTTGATCTTGTGCATAATGATGTTTGTGGGCCTATGCAGACTAAGTCTTTAGGAGGTGCATTTTACTTTATTTCATTTATTGATGTTTGCATGAGATACACATGGGTTTACTTCCTTAGAAGAAAAAGTGATGTTTTCGAGTACTTTAAGGAGTCCAGAACCATGGTAGAAAATCAGACAGAAAAATACATCAAAATCCTTCGTTCAGATCAAGGGGGAGAGTATAAATCAGGGGACTTCATCAAATATTTCAAATATCATGGAATAGTACAATAGTTTACAGTACCTCACACTCCACAGTGGAACAAAGTCGTTGAAAGGAAAAAACAGAACTCTGGTAGAGTGTGCACACAACATGATGAAAAGTAAGAATCTTTCAAATACATTTTGGTTTGAAGCCATAAATACTGTGGTTTATTTAAAGAATATAAGTCCAACAAGGTGTCTTGATAATGTTACTCCTTTCAAAGATTCGTATCGTTCCAAACCTGCAGTTCATAATTTGAAAGTATTTGGGTGTAAGGATTTTGCTCGCATTCCAAAGGAGAATATGAAGAAATTGAATGCTAAAGCCATTAATTGTATTTTCATTGGGTACTATTCCTAATTCAAAGCATACAGACTATTTGATCCTTTTACTCACAAAGTATTTGTGAGTAGTGATGTACTTTTCCATGAGTAAGAAGTAGTAAATCATAATGGCAATAGTCATAAGGAATGGCATGGACTTCTTGATGAAAAAGTTAAAGAAGAGCAACAGCAGTAGCAACCACCACAGCAACAGCCACAACCAAAACGACATCAACAATGGTAGTAGCGAGAAGGAATCAGTGATATGGACACTTCAAGCAGTCACAGTTCACCTAGAGGTAAAGACAAATCTTCACAAAGTTGGGAGGAATATAATCAGTTGAGAATATCTTCACGATAGGTTCAAATCCTTGAGAGGTATAGAGACTATGGCCTAATGAGTATAATTTCAAATGACATATAACCCATGATTTTTGATGAAGCAAATGAACATGATGAATGGTGAAATGAAATGGAGGAAGAATATGAATCTATAATGAAAAAAAATACTTGGGAATTGACTGAATTGCCTAAACATAAAAATCTCATTAGATGCAAATGGATATAGAAACCCAAGCTTAAATCAGATGGTATTATAGATACATATAAGGCTAGATTGGTTGCAAAGGGGTATCCACAAACATAAGGTATTGATTATGCTGAAACATTTGCACCAGTAGCTAAATTGAATACTATGAGATTGTTAATTGCTTTAGCTACATTGTATCATGGGAAGCTATACCAATTAGATGTTAAATCTGCATTTTTGAATGGTGATTTAAAGGAGGAAGTTTACTTTACTCAACTTGAAGGGTTTGTGGAACAAGGGAAAGAACACTTAGTGTGTAAGTTAAAGAAATAATTGTATGGACTAAAACATGCACCTAGGTAATGGTATGAGAAGATAGACTCTTTCTTTCTTCAATAGGGTTTTATGAAGAGAGAGAGTGATCCAAATCTGTATACCAAATTTGATGAGGAGGGGTATATAGTATTGATTTCCTAATATTTTCATGATTTAATAATTACAAGAAATGCAGAGAAATTAATTGATGAAATCAAGGAGCAGTTGCTACAAATTTTTGAAATGAAAGATATTGGTGAGTTACATTACTGCCTAGGTATTGAAGTTTGGAGAAATACAGGCCAAACTTTTGTATGTTAAAGTAAGTATGTCAGAGAAGTACTTAAGAGATTTAAAATGAATCAGTGCAAAAATTATATTTCTCCCATGTAGCAGAATGTGAAACTTTCTTATGATGATGGTTCGAAGGAGGTGGATGGCACTATGTATAGACAGATGGTGGGTAGTTTGAACTATCTCACCACAACCAGACCTGATATTGCATATTTTTTGAGTGTGTTAAGTCAGTTTATGGAGAAACCTCTAGAAAGCCACTCGAATGCAACAAAGGTAGTACCCAGGTATCTAAAAGGAACACTTGATTATGGTATTAAATATATTGATACATCTGATGTTGATTTGATAGGTTACTCAGATTCTGATTGGGTTGGCAATCCAAATGATCAAAGATAAACCATTGGATATGTGTTTGGCATTAGATCCGAGGTTGTTTCATGGAGTAGTAAAAATCAACCTACTGTATCTTTGTCTTCTACTGAAGCATAATATAAATCCTTGTGTGCAACAACTTGTGAAGTTGTTTGGTTGAGAAGAATTCTTCAAGATGTTGGAAAAGAACAAAAGGAACCTACAATGATCAAATGTGATAATCAAACTTCAATCAAGCTTGGGAATAATACGATTTATCATGCAAGGACAAAGCATGTTTAAGCTCAGTTTCATTTTGTTAGAGAAAAATTACAGTCAAATGAAATAGCTCTTATGTATTGTAATATTTGTGAAAATGTTGTTGATATTTTCACTAAGCCTCTTGGAAAGATTAAGTTTGAGCTATTTAGAGAGATGTTAGGTGTAGAATTCAATCCATTCTCCATTAAGGGGGAGACTTGGAAATAATGGACCAAGAGTCAGTTGCAAGAGTTAGTTGTGTAGTTGAACTCTACTTCACTTAATGTAGATTCTAGTTTTTTTGTGGTTTGATGTAACTGACTAAGTATAGTCGTTTCCTATATAATGATATAATCAGTCTTCATTGAATAATATAGATTGTGAGCGTAGTCTCACTTGTGTGTTTATTTTCCTAATTCTAAGTCCAATATCATAATTCTAACGTAATCCTAGACGTGATGGATAATAAACTCCTTAATATAACAATTATTGGGGGTAATGTGTATTGGAATACATAAATATTACAAGTACGATGTTGGTAAGGTTTATAAAGGACAAGCCATGAACCATGTCTTTTGTTTTACCACCTATATATATAGGAGTGGGCTAACTTGGGAGTAATCTTTCTCCCTATGTTATCTTTTTGACAGGTCTTTCAGCGGTTTCATTTTAAATTTTCTTTCCACCCAAAATCTTGATCAATTTTCTGAACATTTGGGTTGGTTTAAAATGGGGAAAAACCCCTAGGGTAAGTTTATGAAATGCATGGAACTTTGTTCCATACAAAAATCAGACTACCCTAGAAAATCTGGCATGCCCATTGTTTTTCCATTTCAAAGAGTCTGTTTGCTCCTGAATTAACCTACTCCCATATATATATATATATATATATATATATATATATATATATATATGATGTTGGAGCAATAATTCGATCAAATACCCTATGTGTTGATGCCTAGGGAAGGAGTATGGAAATATATCCTTTATGGATAAGGGTTGAAGAAATAACAATGGAATTTATAAACATAAGTTATAAATAAAGATTTAGTATGGTATTTATGGGAGCTTATTTAATAGAGGTAAAATGTAATAAAAACAGTTTCTAATTTTTAGACGTGAAATGCATACATGGTAGGCATGAGAAAAAATAACAATAAAAGGGAACTATGTGGAAAAGTTAAACAAGTGTTGCATGACAGTGTAGTCCCTGCCAGGTTGGAACGAGAGTAAATGAGTGGGTTGCAAGTTGCAGTACATGTGGTATCCATGTAGAATTTAATATTCCCGAATTAGTTTTATTTGAAATTTATAAAAACATTTTAATGTCTAGTACATCAACGGAGGTTCCTAGTATCTAAGTTTGATAGTACATGAAATATTTAATAAATAACCCATGTAACCCAACAATTACAGAGTCGCGGCTTAATGGAGTCGTGGGTTTTTATTTTTCATTTTTCATGTCCAGCCTATTCCGTGATATACATTTTGCACCCAACACTTCCGCCATATATATTTTTCACCCAACACTTCTATCATATACATTTTGAACCCAACAATTCTGTCATATACATGAGACTGAGTAATTTATAAAATATTATAACATTGTACTGAGATTTATAGTAATTTATATAATTCTATAATACTTTTTACTTAATGAATAGTATAAACAATTATTTAAATTTTATTCAATATTATTCTTAAAGTTTTTAAATGTAAATTTGGAATTTTGGAATTTTGATTTTATTTATGATAATAAAGGTGAAATTTATTTTTATTTCTTATTTTTCATGTCCATCTTGTTCTGTGATATACATTTTTCACCCAACACTTCCATCATATACATTTTGCATCCAACAATTATGGAGTATCGGGTTGGCGGAGTGGTTTGTTCACATTTTTCATTTTTCATGTCTAGTTTGTTTCGTTATATACATTTTGCACCCAACACTTAATGAATAGTATAAACAAATATTTAAATTTTATTAAATATTATTTTTTAAGTTTTTAAATGTAAATTTGGAATTTTGGAATTTTGATTTTGTTTATGACAATAAAGGTATTGTAAGAACCCTCCTTGTTACGACAACAAATTAATGACAGGTGCAATTTTTTATTTTTATTTTTCAAGTGTGTGCGCGCGTGTAGAAAGGAAACAGACACACTTGACTCTATGTTGCCACCCGACGACTAACAAGACGCAACTACGATGATCACAACAAGAAGACACAATATGCTCAACAAGTAACTGCAAGCATTCACGATCATAGATATAAGGCACACAACGCAAACATTTAATGACACATTGGGTTATGCACAGTACAAACACAGAGGGAAGAATCCATAGTAGTAGATCTTACTATTTCTGCACAGGAAAGCAGGGCGTTTAATCTTAGTTCTCTGCTCCAGAGAGAGAGAAGTTCAGATAGGCTCCTGGCTGACTGCTCAGGCAGAAATTAGTAATCTCTGTCAGGTGTGTCGCAAGAGTGGAAACCCTGCCTTTAAAGGGCCTGAGACTCTTGATACGGCACTGGATTCTTTACACAAAAATTAATCAACAATGAGTAAAACTGACTACCCCTCCATCCTACCCTACAATGTTTAAGACCTCCAAGACACATAAGAAACGCTCAAGCCCAGGTTCCCATCGATTTTAATCATTTAAGGTCTCAGGGCTGGCGACTGTTCTGAGGAACATGGAGGTGTCTACATCCCATCCGACACAAGCAGACCAAGCACACGAAAGTTTTACCGACCCAGTACCACATTTCATATTAAATGTGTGTATCGCTAATAAAAATACAATGACATCACCATAAAAAATAACATCATTAAATTTTACAATGTAAAGATTTCGCGATTTAACTAACTATTTCATAATAAAACTGCCATGACATCACCATAGCGCCACCATATCCTTGCTTCATAGTTTACAATAACATTGCAATTTTAAATGATAATAATCTTACACTTTAATTGTTAACATCGACAATGGAACTATATTATTATTACAATAAAGCAACAACCCGTTTCATTTTTTTTTTTAATTACCAATACCTTGCAATAAAATAATCTCCTTACAAGACAATATTAACCTAACAACTAGTAAGGCAATTAACTTCGTCTATCCTGACCTCCCAAGCAACCCAACCTTGCATGTCTAAGGTACAAAATGATATTATAGTAAAATCTAAAAAGGTCTTAGTTAGTCATTGGTACATAATGACACTATTAAGGGATAATTAATGAGAAGACACTTCAACCTAGTCAACCAACTACAAAAGGACTACAATAAAAACAACTTGCCTCATAAATGAAAAAGATTAGAGAGACTATTGAACACAAGAATTTCTTGTCAAAGTTAAGATGAAATATGTTGGAACATATATACCATACTGAATAAAATGTAGGTTGTTTATAATTGACCTTGGAGGTTCGATAATAACAATCTTGAATATTAATGGGTATGAGATGAGAATCTCTAATTAACAGTCTCCAATTATTTAATTATAACACTCTTAAATTGAGAATCTCTTAATAACAACCATTGAATATTAATTATGACAATATTGAAACATATATAATAAAATGGGCTAATGCATATATATTTCTGAATATTTAAGGAGTATGTCGGAAAACTAAAGGCAATAAAATGGACAACAAAGCCCGGTTATGAACATAATTTAAGAAGGGCAATTAAAACAAAGAGTTTCTCCAAATAGACGAGAGAAGCGAGGTTCACATGAAACTAATAAAGGCATTAGCAAATGGCTCTGCTATCCACATAAAAAGCATTAAAAACAAGTCATTAATGTCCATATCTACAGACTTACACCACTGGCCACATAACCTTAAGTCGGCGGCTGACAACAGGCAATACGAGACGGAAAAATATCAGGAAAGGAGTTGAAATTGGGCAACGATCAAGGCAATTATCATAACAACATACATCTCGGCGGCCATCAATTGGCAGCTTCCCACAATGGCCAACGCCTGAAGGAGGTTCCTCCATGCGTCGAAATTTAGGCAAATGCAGAGAATCTCTCCCCCAAGGTCGCACAGAAATTAAACACCAAACTTACAGACTTAAAGGCCAAAAAGGGGTGGGGTAACCTCCGCCAAATCGAAAAGTGGTTAAAATACCAATTGCAGAGAGGTAAAACACGAAAATTCAGTGAATCGTGGTCAGAACTGTGAGGGTCTCCTCCTCCAATCCGCCAAGAGACAAGCCACAAAAAAAAATTGCAAAGGGAAGGTGTCTAGCTCGCGTGGGTAACCTTCGCGGCGTAGAGAAGTGCCAACCCCAAATGCAGAGGATAAGGTGAACGCATTCCGCATGGGTATTCCCGACGATTCGCACCAGTAATGAAACCACAAAGAAAACGAACAGACCAGAGGATGTGGGCTTTTTTTTCGTGCGGTACCAATCTCCCCAACCTACCCAGAAAATCCAACCCCAATGCAGACAATAACAACAACAAAATGCAGGGATAAAAAGGACCAAAAATGCAGAGATGTAGCAGTACGCAGAGAAATCCTTTAACCCAAGAAACGCAGGCCTTCACCTAATCTTCGGCAGAGTAAAAACCCAACAAAATACGCAGGGCAACACACTAAGCAAGGCCAAAAAGAAAAACGTCAGGCAACCACTCAGGCACGGAGAGTAAGAAAAGCTAAGATGTAGCGGTAAATAAAAAAATATCCAAGGCGCAAGATCAAATTTTCCAAGGAGAAGAGAAAAATAAACCAAGGCGCGGAGATAGAAAGGAAAACCAATCTATTACGCTTCAAGCCACAAGGATAATACAATTGAGAACATATTTTTATTACATTGCAGAGTTATTAGAGAAAATACATATACAATCGATCTATCTACATTCAAGCCACAAGAAGATTCCATTGATAACAGATTTTATCACAACCACATAGAATTAGCATGCAATACATATACCACCAATATTTTGATACCAGCGTAGATCATCATGCATCCTATTCGACCGAATTAATTAAACAAAACCATACCGTTTCCTTAAATCCCGCCTCGAATGATGACCGCGCGCCTCGTGCCGCTCCTGCTCTGTGCCGCTCCCGCTCGCTAACCTTTGAGACCACACCGGTACCTCTCATCCAATCCCTAGGGGTACTCTGCTTCCCCCTTAGCCCCCCGAGACACAAAGGGGGGACACAAGATCCAGAAGATAAGTCTAGCTTCTCAGCTCGCCTCGCAAGGCTGAGCTACCACTCCAATCCGAGATGAGAAAATCCCAACTCCTCACAAGCAATCAGTCAAGCCACAATCCGGCAGCGTAATGTTACGCTTACAACCGATCCCATCTTCCTCATCTCCCCTTTCTTTTATAGAGTTTTGAGACCCACCTACTTTCCTCAAGTAATTGTTTTCTTTAATTTATTAAAATTACTCATTTCCCCCACCCACCTAGGATTGCTTCTAAATTCACTCCTAGGTGTTCCTAGATCCCCTTACATGTTTTAAATGCTTTCCTAAAAAGGATGTTACTAAATCAGCTCAGATTAGCAGGTTCTTAAATTCAGATTCCTTACTATGTTGACTTTGCTTTTTACCCTATGTCCCCTTCTTTCCTTTACTACGTTTCCTTTATTACTTAGTTTCCCTTTTTATTATCCCCCCCTTTTTTTTAAAAAAACAAAAAGGAAAATGAGCTAATAATCTTTTCATTTTATTTTTAAATTCATTACTTTTATACTCTCACACGTTAATTAATTTTTATTCTTTTTTACAATTAAAACCACAGATTTTAATTAAATTATCCCTCTCTTCACTTTACCCCCTGAATTTAAGAAGACTTAAACTATTACTTAGGAGGGCTTTAGTTTACATTTTTATGTTTATTTTTGTTGGGTCTTTTTCTTAAGGCTAAACAAATTTTTATCTTTGAGATGTTTTAAACTTAGGGTTAGATTTCGAACTGGGCGACAATTAATTAGGGGAGTCGTTTTAAGAATTTCTTAAGGTGTTAAACTCTTAGGGTCATCTAGGTTTTGTCTCATCATTAACATCAATGCGACGTGCCCTTCAGGACGCACTACGTGCTCCAAGGGTGCCACTCGCCTCATTTGTTTCTTATGCGCGACGTGCCCTTCAGGATGCATCACGTGCTCCAAGGGTGCCACTCGCCAACTTTTGTTTCTTTTGCGCGACGTGCCCTTCAGGATACACCACGTGCTCCAAGGGTGCCACTCGCTGACTTGACTGATTGGTAGACATCTATAACCCCTGGAGTCAACACTCCGCCATGTGAACTTGTGGGAGACTAAGGGCTCTAAGGAATAAGGCCCCCGCCTTATTACGCGCCCCTTAGAATCATCGTGAGCGACTGTCGCAGTCTGCCCTCACGACATCGTGGATCCTCTCGAACTAGGTAATCGTTAACCTACAGTTCGAGCCACGATGGGAGTGCTAGTAGGCTGTGGCAGGGCTGCTGTCCACACCTCTCCCTCAACCTCTCTGGAAATTGTGTGTGGCCTCTTTACTCCATATGTGAGTCTGGTCGGCAAGCTATCGTTAGCCTGCATCATCAAMAATCGTGTCAGATCATGTCAACATCATATCATCAGATCAAATCAATATCACAGTAAATAAATCAACCCAAATAGCACACTCCCTGACTCAATCCGGAGTCCAAGGGGGTTCCACCGATGCCTCTGCATCCTCAAGGTCCGAAACCCTGTACACTCAATGAAACTAAGTCAGCAATACCTATCTACATCAACGTAGTAAAAACATCATGTCATCTATCATAACGCATCATAATCAAGGATAAATAGTTTAACATCATAAAAGTCCAAATCACTTGCGAGCAAGTGTCCTCAAAGAATAAGTTTTCTCAGTGCGCCAGAGCGGGATGTTACATGCACCCCTTCTGGGTCTAAACTTCGTCCCGAAGTTTCTCAGTATAAATGCCGAAATAAAAGTGTCATAGTATCATAAGTCTATCTATCAAACAAAAATGGGAATTGTTGGCGCATATCATATGCTTCCTCCCAGGTCGCTGAGTGTGGACTATAACTGTCCCACTGGACCTTGAACTGATCTAGCGTTCAACGTCGTAACTGTCGAACGCGATGATCTAAGATGCGGACCGACTCAGCCATGAGCGCTCCCTCGTCTGATACCTGCAAGGAACTCATGTCAATCACATGTGTAGGATCACTAATATAATGTCTCAGAACATATACATGAAAAACATCATGCATACACCTAAAAGAATCAGGCAAGGCTAGTCGATAGGCCACGGGCCCGTTTCTCTCCACGATCTCAAAAGGTCCCACGAACCTAGGAGAGAGTTTAGATCCCTTTCCAAACTTGATCGAACTCTTATGCAGTTTAAACTGCAAGAAGAATCGATCGCCAACCTCGTAACTACGGTCGACTCGGTGCGCATCGGCATAACTCTTATGTCGATCCTGCGCTTCTTTAATCCTTTGTCTTATGGTTTTCATTTTCTCTTCCATTTCTTGGATCGCTTATGGTCCCACCAGGACCCTATCCTCAAGCCAATCCCAACTCAAGGGCATCCGACATGGTCGCCCATAAAGAAACTCAAAAGGCGCCATCTTAATGGTGCTCTGGTAACTGTTGTTATAAGCAAACTCTACTAGAGGCAAGAATTCCTCCCAACGTTTTTGTTGGTCCATCACGTACATGCGCAACATGTTTTCCAAGGTTTGGTTCGTACGTTCTGTCTGTCCATCCGTCTCTGGGTGATACGCAGTACTAAAATTAAGTTGAGTTCCCAAGGCCTCTTGGAAACTCATCCAAAATCGTCCAGTAAACACTGATCCTCGATTGGATATAATCCTCTTAGGCATGCCATGCAGCCTCACAATCTCACTGATGAAAACTCTCACTATGTCAGGTGCCTGATACGTCGTACGCACAGGAATAAAGTGAGCACTCTTCGTCAGAGTGTCTACTACTACAAAAATCAAGTCGTGTCTCCTTGCCGTCAGTGGCAATCCAACAATAAAATCTATCGAAATAACTTCCCATTTCGATTCCGGAACAGCATGGGGTTGAAGTAAACCTATCGAGTGTCTATGCTCAGCCTTTACCTGTTGACACTCTAGACATCTAGCCACAAAGTTGACTATGTCGGCCTTCATTCCCTTCCAGAAGAATAAGGGTTTAAGGTCTACCCTCATCTTCATGACTCCTGGGTGAGCCATATAAACTACTCTATGAGCCTCACTCAAGATCAACCTCCTCAACTCGTCGTTTGGCGGTACGTAAATCCGACCTCTAAACCTCAACAACCCGTCGCTATGAAAATAAAATCCCTCATATCGTGTTACCATCATTGTGTTTTGTCCGATAAAATCCTTGACTTCTTTGTACCAGTCATCGTCACGTTGTAAGGTGAGAATATTCTCACGTCGATTCATCTGAAGAGGCAACACCGAAAAGATACATGGCTTTCGACTCAAAGCATCCGCCACTCGGTTCACTGTTCCCTTTATGTAAGTAATCTCGAAGTCGTACTCGCTAAGCAATTCCGACCAATGCCGTTGTCACGCGTTCAGGTCTCTTTGCGTAAAAATGTGTTGTAGTCCACAATGATCAGTCCTTAATTCAAATTTTCATCCAACAAGGTAGTGTCTCCAAACCTTCAAGGCATATACGATGGCTAATAGCTCCAAATCGTGCATCGCATAGTTCTCCTCATGCCTTCTCAGTTTCCTCGAAATGTAAGCAGTCACTCATCCATCTTGCATCAAGACTCCACCTAAACCTTCCTTGGATGCGTCAGTGCATACCAAGAAGTCTGCATCCATGTCGGGGACCTTTAGTATCAGCGTTGTGGTCAACAACTCTTTAAGCCTCCGAAATGATTCTGCGCATTTCTCAGTCCAAACAAACTTCTTCTTTTTCTTCTGCAATTCCATGATCGGATTTGCTATCTTTGAAAATCCCTCGACAAACCGTCGATAGTATCCTGCTAAACCCATAAAACTACGCACTTCTGTGACATTCGTCAGCGCAGGCCATTCCATAATAGCCTCAACCTTTGTTGTATCCACGGGGATGCCTTCGTCGGAGATGACATGCCCTAATTAGTGAATCCTCGATTGATAAAAAGAGCATTTGGACAACTTCCCATACAGTTTGTGCTCTCGTAAACACTATAGTACCATGCAAAAGTGCTCGTCATGCTCCTCCGTCGTCCGAGAGTAGATCAAAATATCGTCAATGAATACTTGGACAAACTTTTCCAAGCACTCGCGGAACATCCTGTTCATCAAACTCATAAATACCCCTGGGGCATTTGTCAGTCCAAACGGTAAAACAATAAACTCATAATGTCCAAATCTCATCTTAAAGGCGGTCTTAGGGACGTCATCCTCCTTGATCCATAACTAGTGATACCCTAATCACAAATCAATCTTGGAGAACACCGTCACACCCTTTATTTGATCGAACAGATCATCAATTCTTGGTAAGGGATACTGATTCTTGATCGTAGCCTTATTCAGTTGAAGGTAGTCAACGCAAAGCCTCCATGATCCGTCCTTCTTTCATATGAAAATAACTGGTGCACCCCACGGTGACACACTAGGACGTATCAGTCCCAGGTCCAACAACTCCTTCAGTTGCATTTTCAACTCTTGCAATTCTGGGGTCGACATCCGATAAGGCGTTCTTTCTATCGGTTTGGTCCCCGATTTCAGGTCTATGGTAAACTCCAATTCCCTTTCCGGCGGCATCCCAGGTAACTCCTCTGGAAACACGTCTACAAACTCCTTCACCACCGGAAAGTGTTCTAGACCTTCCACCACTCCCTTTTCGTTTAGTGCAAGGATTGCATAAAGCTTGCACCCCTTGCGCATACTCTTCCGCAACTGTAAGGAAGAGACGAACCTCAGGGATACTCCCTGGTTTCGTCCTACTATCACATGTCTCTGTCCTTCATCATCGACCAAGCTCAACCGTTTCATCTTACAGTTGAGTATCGCCTCATGCGATTCCAACCAATCCATACTGATCACGACGTCATAAGATCCTAAGATCGTGACGTACAAGTTGGCCCTCGTGACAAACTCTCCCAGGTTAAGGGCACAGCCCGTAACCTTAACTCCAACCTTCTGCTTGGCTCCTGAAGCCATCTCTACAAAGCTAAACTCGTTCTGTTTGACTACCTTTACCTTAATCCTTTTTAGCGCTGCACCAGAAATGAAACTCTCAGTAGCACCTGGATCTATTAAAATACTAAGGGTCTGGTCAGTGACATTACCTATCGTCTCAAGCACAGTCGACTGGTGCTCTGCCTGACGGTTATTCACTTCTGCATGAATCCGATGGGCCTTGCCCATATTTCCCACTGTAGTGGGTCCGGCTGATCCGGACTCTCCAATCCTCTCCACAGGACAGTCGCGCTGGTAGTGTGGCTCCCCACACGTCCAACACCCCTTCTTCGGCCCAGTAGTCCTGGTACCCGAAGTAGAAGATGACGGCCTACCGGCCTAAAACCCAGGTCTGTTCTGCTGAACAGGCCTAAACTGTTGTTGTTGCGGGCAACGCTGCTGCTGATGTTGTGGTCCCCGATAAGGTGTCCGCTACTGAGGCGGCGGTCATCGGGGTGTAGTGAAAGTGGATCCTCTCTGGAAGCAATGATACCCCGGCGTGAGACTCGCTGGTGTCTGGTGCTGCAGTGTTCCAGATGAACCCTGCCCTGCTGGTCTCGCTGGAGTCCTGGTCTGACCCCCACTGATAAGCTCCTCCTCTGCTATGAGGGATTTTGGACAGAGTCGTGCAAAGTTTGAGGCATCAAGATCCTAACCTTTGCACGCAGGTTGCTGTTAAGGCCAAACACGAACCTGTTGACCTTGAGCTTCTCTTTGTTAAGGTGCGGAGCATACCGAAGAAGCTCCATAAAACGTGCCTCGTACTCGGGCACTGTACGACCTCCCTATCGTAATGCGTTGAACTCATTGAGCTGACGCTCAATGAATTCCTCTGAAAGGTACCTCTCTCGGAAACGTTCCTCGAACAGTTCCCATGACACATCTTCAATAGCCATGTTCAGTTGTGGCAGGAGCGTCTTCCACCATAGAAGAGCGCTCCCCTTCAGTTGAAAGACCGCCATGTAGACCTTCATGTTGGAGGTATAATCGTGAAGTGCGAAGCACATTGACATATTCTCCAACCATGCCTTGGCGGCTGCGTCGTCCGAGGCACCAAAGAACTCAGGAAATTTAACCTTCTCGAGTTCACGGTGAATGCTACCTGTAATGGTCAGTGCGCGCGGTGGAACCTCAGTGGGTGCCGGCGCCCTGGCCTCTTCTCTATCCAAACGGATGATCAGTGCCTCTGACATGCGCTAAAAAGATCTCATCATCCCCACGACATTGCCAACTGCGATCTACTCCTATCCAAGAACCTGCTCGCCTCCCTGGGGGTTAGACCCCTCAGGCGTGGATGCTACTGGAGGCGTCACGCCTCCTCCTCTAGCACCCCGTCATCTGCCTCCGCGACGTCCTCTAACCATGATTTCCTGCACGCACACAATCAACTCGATCAACAACAGTATAATAAAATCAATCGTGACAACGGAAGTCATAGTGAATCCTAAGTCGTGGGTCGAACCCGCTCTGATACCATATGTAAGAACCCTCCTTGTTACGACAACAACTCTAATGACAGGTGCAATTTTTTTTTTTTTTTTCAAGTGTGTGCGCGTGTGTAGAAAGGAAACAGACACACTTGACTCTATGTCGCCACCCAACGACTAACAAGACGCAACTACAATGATCACAACAAGAAGACACAAGAATCTCAACAAGTAACTGCAAGCATTCATGATCATAGATATAAGGCGCAGAACGCAAACATTTAATGACACACTGGGTTATGCACAGTACGAACACAGAGGGAAGAATCCATAGTAGTAGATCTTACTATTTTTGCACAGGAAAGCAGGGCGTTTAACCTTAGTTCTATGCTCTGGAGAGAGAGAAGTTCAGATAGGCTCCTGGCTGACTTCTCAGGCAGAAACTAGTAATCTTTGTCGGGTGTGTCGTAAGAGTGGAAACCATGCCTTTAAAGGGCCCGAGACTCTTGATACGACACTGGATTCTTTACACAAAAATTAATCAACAATGAGTAAAACTGACTACCCCTCCATCCTACCCTGCAATGGTTAGGACCTCCAAGACACATAAGCAATGTTCAAGCCCAGGTTTCCATCGATTTTAACCATTTAAGGTCTCAGAGCTGGCGACTGTTCTGAGGAACATGGAGGTGTCTACATCCCACCCGACACAAGCAGACCAAGCACATGAAAGTTTTACTGACCCAGTACCACATTTCATCTTAAAGGTTCGTATCACTAATAAAACTACAATGACATCACCATAAAATCTAGCATCATTAAATTTTGCAATGTAAAGATTTCACGATTTAACTAACTATTTCATAATAAAACTGCCATGACATCACCATAGCGCCACCATATCCTTGCTTCCTAGTTTACAATAACATTGCAATTTTAAATGATAATAACCTTACACTTTAATTGTTAACTTCGATAATGGAACTATATTATCATTACCATAAAGCAACAACCCGTTTCATTTTTTTTTTTTAATTACCAGTACCTTGCAATAAAAGAATCTCCTTACAAGACAATGATAACCTAACAACTAGTAAGACAATTAACTCCGTCTATCCTGACCTTCCAAGCAACCCAACCTTGCATGTCTAAGGTACAAAATGATATTATAGTAAAATCTAAAAAGGTCTTAGTTAGTCATTTGTACATAATGACACTATTAAGGGATAATTAATGAGAAGACACTTCAAGCTAGTCAACCAACTACAAAAGGACTACAATAAAAACAACTTGCCTCATAAATGAAAAAGATTAGAGAGACTATTGAACATAAGAATTTCTTGTCCAAGTTAAGATGAAATATGTTGGAACATATATACCATACTGAATAAAATGTAGGTTGTTTATAATTGACCTCGGAGGTTCGATAATAACAATCTTGAATATTAATGGGTATGAGATGAGAATCTCTACTTAACAGTCTCCAATTATTTAATTATAACACTCTTAAATTGAGAATCTCTTAATAACAACCATTGAATATTAATTATGACAATATTGAAACATATATAACAAAATGGGCTAATGCATATATATTTCTGAATATTTAAGGAGTATGTTGGAAAACTAAAGGCAATAAAATGGACAACAAAGCTCGGTTATGAACATAATTTAAGAAGGGCAATTAAAACAAAGGGTTTCTCCAAATAGACGAGAGAAGCGAGGTTCACATGAAACTAATAAAGGCATTAGCAAATGGCTCTGCTACACCACATAAAAAGCATTAAAAACAAGTCATTAATTTCCATATCTACGGACTTACACCACTGGCCACATAACCTTAATTCGGTGGCTGACAACAGGAAATACCAGATGGAAAAATATCAGGAAACGAATTTAAATTGGGCAGCGATCAAGGCAATTATCAGAACAACATACAGCTCGACGGCCATCAATTGGAAGCTTCCCACAATGGCCAACGCCTGAAGGAGGTTCCTCCATGCACCGAAAGTTAGGCAAACACAGAGAATCTCTCCCCCAAGGTCGCACAGAAATTAAACACCAAACTTACAGACTTAAAGGCCAAAAAGGGGTGGGGTAACCTCCGCCAAATCGCAGAGTGGTTAAAATACCAATTGCAGAGAGGTAAAACACGAAAATTCAGCGAATCGTGGTCAGAACTGTGAGGGTCTCCTCCTCCAATCCGCTAAGAGTCAAGCCACAAAAAAAAATTACAAATGGAAGGTGTCTAGCTCGCGTGGCTAACCTTCGCGGCACAGAGAAGTGCCAACCCCAAATGCAGAGGATAAGTTGAACGTATTCTGCATGGGTATTCCCCACGAATCACACCAGTAATGAAACCACAAAGAAAATTAACAGAGAAGAGGATGTGGGCATTTTTTTCATGCGGTACCAATCTCCCCAACACGCCCAGAAAATCCAACCCCAACGTAGACAATAACAGCAACAAAATGTAGGGATAAAAGGGACCAAAAACGCAGAGATGTAGCAGTACGCAGAGAAATCCTTTAACCCAAGAAACGCAGGCCTTCACCTAATCTTCGGCAGAGTAAAAACCCAACAAAATACGCAGGGCAACACACTAAGCAGGGCCAATAAGAAAAATGTCAGGCAACCACTCAGGCACGGAGAGTAAGAAAAGCTAAGATGTAGCGGTAAATAAAAAAATATCCAAGGTGCAAGATCAAATTTTCCAAGGAGAAGAGAAAAATAAACCAAGGCGCAGAGATCGAAAGGAAAACCAATCTATTACGCTTCAAGCCACAAGGATAATACAATTGAGAACATATTTTTATTACATTGCAGAGTTATTAGAGAAAATACATATACAATCAATCTATCTACATTCAAGCGACAAGAAGATTCCATTGATAACAGTTTTTTATCACAACCGCATAGAATTAGCATCCAATACGTATACCACCAATATTTTGATACCAGCGTAGATCATCATGCATCCTATTCGATCGAATTAATTAAACAAAACCATACCGTTGCCTTAACTCCCGCCTCGAATGATGACCGCGCGCCTCGTGTCACTCCTGCTTTGTGCCGCTCCCGCTCGCCGACCGTCGAGACCACACCGGTACCTCCCAGTCAATCGCTAGGGGTACTCTGCTTCCCCCTTAGCCCCCCGAGCTGCAAAGGGACCACACAAGATCCAGAAGATAAGTCTAGCTTCTCAGCTCGCCTCGCAAGGCTGAGCTACCACTCCAATCCGAGCTGAGAAAATCCCAACTCCTCACAAGAAATCAGTCAAGCCACAATCTGGCAGCGTAACGTTACGCTTACAACCGATCCCATCTTCCTCATCTCCCCTTTCTTTTATAGATTTTTGAGACCCACCTACTTTCCTCAAGTAATTATTTTCTTTAATTTATTAAAATTACCCATTTCCCCTACCCACCTAGGATCGCTCATAAATTTACTCCTAGGTTTTCCTAAATCCCCTTACATGTTTTAAATGCTTTCCTAAAAAGGATGTTACTAAATCAGCTCAGATTAGCAGGTTCTTAAATTTAGATTCTTTACTATGTTGACTTTGTTTTTTACCCTATGTCCCCTTCTTTCCTTTACTTCGTTTCCTTTATTACTACATTTCCCTTTTTATTATTCCCCCATTTTTTTTTAAAAACCAAAAAGGTAAATGCACTAATAATCTTTTCATTTTATTTTTAAATTCATTACTTTTATACTCTCACACGTTAATTAATTTTTATTCTTTTTTACAATTAAAACCACGGATTTTAATTAAATTATCCCTCTCTTCACTTTACCCCCTGAATTTAAGAAGACTTAAACTATTACTTAGGAGGGTTTTAGTTTACATTTTTATGTTTATTTTTGTTGGTTATTTTTCTTAAGGCTAAACAAAATTTCATCTTAGAGATGTTTTAAACTTAGGGTTAGATTTCGAAGTGGGGGACAATTAATTAGGGGAGTCGTTTTAAGAATTTCTTAAGGTGTTAAAGTCTTAGGGTCATCTAGGTTTTGTCTCATCATTAACATCAATGCGACGTGCCCTTCAGGAGACACTACGTGCTCTAAGGGTGCCACTCGCCTCATTTGCTTCTTATGCGCGACGTGCCCTTCAGGATGCACCACGTGCTCCAAGGGTGCCTCTCGCCAACTTGTGTTTCTTTTGCGTGACGTGCCCTTCAGGATGCACCACGTGCTCCAAGGGTGCCACTCGCCGACTTGACTGATTGGTAGACATCTATAACCCCTGGAGTCAACACTCCGCTAGGTGAACTTGTGGGAGACTAAGGGCTCTAAGGAATAAGGCCCCCGCCTTATTGTGCGGTCCTTAGAATCATCGTGAACGACTGTCGCAGTCTGCCCTCACAACATCATGGATCCTCTCGAACTAGGTAACCGTTAACCTACAGTTCGAGCCACGGTGGGAGTGCTAGTAGGCTGGGGCAATGCTGTTGTCCACACCTCTCCCTCAACCTCTATGGAAATCGTGTGTGGCCCCTTTACTCCATATGTGAGTCTAGTCGGCAAGCTATCGTTAGCCTGCATCATCAACAATCATGTCAGATCATGTCAACATCATATCATCAGATCAAAGCAATATCACAGTAAATAAATGAACCCAAATAGCACACTCCCTGACTCAATATGGAGTCCAAGGGGGTTCCACCGATGCCTCTGCATCCTCAAGGTCCGAAACCCTACACACTCAATGAAACTGAGTCATCAACACATGTCTACATCAAAGTAGTAAAAACATCATGTCATCTATCATAACACATCATAATCAAGGATAAATAGTTTAACATCATAAAAGTCCATATCACTTGCGAGCAAGTGTCCTCAAAGAATAAGTTTTCTCAGTGCGCCGGAGCAGGATGTTACAGGTATTTATTTTTATTTTTCATTTTTCATGTCCATCTTGTTCAGTAATACACATTTTGCACCCAACACTTCCGTCATATACATTTTTCACCCAACAATTATGGAGCCACGGGTTGGAGGAGTCGAGGGTTCACATTTTTCATTTTTCATGTCTAGTGTGTTAAGTGATATACATTTTGCACCCAACACTTCCGTCATATATATTTTGCACTCAACAATTTCTTCATATACATGAGACTGAGTAATTTATAGAATTTTATAACATTGTACCAAGATTTATAGTAATTTATATAATGCTATAACACTTTTTACTTAATGAATGGTAAAAACAATCATTTAAATTTTATTCAATATTATTTTTAACTTTTTAAAATGTAAATTTAGAATTATGGAATTTTGATTTTGTTTATGATAATAAAGGTGAAATTTGTTTTTATTTTTCATTTTTTATGTCCAGCTTGTTCTGTGATATACATTTTGCACCCAACAATATATCTTGCACCCAACACTTTCATCATATACATTTTGCACCCAACAATTCTGTCATATACATGACACTGAGTAATTTATAGAATATTATAACATTGTACCAAGATTTATATTAATTTATATAATGCTATAACACTTTTTACTTAATGAATAGTATAATAAATGTCAATTTTGAATTTTGGAATTTTGATTTTTTTTATGATAATAAAGGTCAAAATTATTTTTATTTTTCATTTTTTCGTGATATACATTTTGCATCCAACACTTCCGCCATATACATTTTTCACCCAACAATTACGGAATAGCAGGTTGGCGAAGTCGCGGATTCATATTTTTCATTTCTCATGTCCATCTTGTTTGATGATATACATTTTGCGCCCAACACTTCCGTCATATAGATTTTGCACCCAACAATTCCATTAGATACAACAGACTAAGTAATTTATAGATTATTATAACATTGTAATTTATAGAATATTATAACATTGTATCAAGATTTATGGTAATTTATATAATGCTATGAGACTTTTTACTTAATGAATAGTATAAACAAATATTTAAATTTTATTCAATATTATTTTTAACGTTTTTAAATGTAAATTTTGAGTTTTGGAATTTTGATTTTGTTTATGATAATAAAGGTGAAATTTATTTTTAATTTTCATTTTTCATGTCCAGTTTGTTCCGTGATATACATTTTGCACCCAACAATTACGTCATATACATTTTGCACCCAACAATTACGAAGTTGCAGGTTGGCGGAGTCACGGGTTCACATTTTTCATTTTTCATGTACATAGTGTTCCGTGATATACATTTTGCACCCAACACTTCCTTCATATACATTTTTCACCCAACAATTACGAAGTCATGGATTGGCGGAGTCGCGGGTTCACATTTTTCATTTTTCATGTCCACAGTGTTCTGTGATATACATTTTGCACTCAAATTTTGCACCCAAGAATTCCATCATATACATGAGACTGAGTAATTTATAGAATATCATAACATTGTACCAAGATTTATAGTGATTTATATAATGCTATAACACCTTTTACTTAATGAATAGTATAAATAATTATTTAAATTTTATTCAATATTATTTTTAACCTCTTTAAATGTAAATTCCGAATTTTGGAATTTTGATTTTGTTTATGATAATAAAGATGAAATTTATTTTTATTTTTCATTTTTCACTTCCACCTTGTTCCATCATATACTTTTTGCACCTAACACTACCATCATATACATTTTTCACCCAACAATTACGGATTTGCAGGTTGGCTGAGTGGCGGGTTCACATTTTTCATTTTTCATGTCTCGCTTTTTCCATGATATAAATTTTACACCCAACACTTCTGTCATATACATTTTGCACCAACCAATTTCATCATATACATAAGACTAAATAATTTATAGAATATTTTAACATTGTATCAAGATTTATAGTAATTTATATAATGCTATAACACTTTTTACTTAAAGAATAATATAAACAACTATTTAAATTTTATTCAATATTATTTTTAACGTTTTTAAATGTAACTTTGAAATTTTGGAATTTTAATTTTGTTTATGATAATAAGGGTGAAATTTGTTTTAAACTTTTAATTTTCATGTCCACCTTGTTCCGTGATATACATTTTGCACCCAATACTTCCTTCATATACATTTTGCATCCAACAATTATGGAGTTGCGGGTTCACATTTTTCATTTTTCATGTTCAGTGTGTTCTGTGATATACATTTGGCACCCAAAACTTCCATCATATACATTTTGCACCCAATAATTCTGTCATGTACATGAGACTAATTAATTTATAGAATATTCTAACATTGTACCAAAATTTATAGTAATTTATATAATGCCATAACAATTTTTACTTAATGAATAGTATAAACAATTATTTAAATTTTATTCAATATTATTTTTAATGTTTTTAAATTTAAATTTGGAATTTTAGAATTTTGATTTTGTTTATGATAATAAAGGCGAAGTTTATTTTTATTTTTCATTTTTTCGAGATATTCATTTTGCACTCAACAATTCCTCAATATACATTTTGCACCCAACAATTACAGAGTCGCAGGTTGGCGGAATAGCGGGTTCACATTTTTCGTGATATACATTTTACACCCAACACTTTTGTCATAGACATTTTGCACCCAACAATTCCATCATATATAGGAGACTGAGTAATTTATAGAATATTATAACATTGTATCAATATTTATAGTAATTTATGTAACGCTATAACACTTTTTACTTAATGAATAGTATAAACAAATATTTAAATTTTATTTAATATTATTTTTAACGTTTTTAATTGTAAATTTGGAATTTTGATTTTGTTTATGATAATAAAGGTGAAATTTATTTTTAATTTGCATTTTTCATGTCTAGCTTGTTCCGTGATATACATTTTGCACCCAACACTTTCGTCATATACATTTTGCACTTTGCACCCAACAATTACGGAGTCACGGGTTTCTGACTCTGACAACCCGTGACTCCGTAATTGTTGGATGCAAAAAGTGTATGATAAAAGTGTTGGGTGCAAAATGTATATCACGGAACAAGCTAAACAAGAAAAAATAAATTAAAAATAAATTTCACCTTTATCATCATAAACAAAATTAAAATTCTAAAATTCCAAATTTACATTTAAAAACTTTAAAAATAATATTGAATAAAATTTAAATATTTGTTTATACTATTCATTAAGTAAAAAGTATTATAACATTATTTAAATTACTATAAATCTTAGTACAATGTTATAATATTTTATAAATTATTTAGTCTCATGTATATGACAGAATTGTTGTGTGCAAAATGTATATGACGGAAGTGTTGGGTGCAATATGTATATCATGAAACAAGCTAGACATGAAAATGAAAAATGTGAACCCGCAACTCTGTAATTGCTAGGTGCAAAATGTATATGGTGGAAGTGTTGGATTCAAAAAGTATATCACAGAACAAGTTGGACATGAAAAATGAAAAATGAAAATAAATTTCATCTTTATTATCACGTTAAAAATAGTATTGAATAAAATTTAAATAATTGTTTATACTATTCATTAAGTAAAAAGTGTTATAGCATTATATAATTTATTATAAATCTTTGTACAATGTTATGATATTCTATAAATTACTCAGTCTCGGTCTTATTTTTAACGTTTTTAAATGTAAATATGAAATTTTGATTTTGTTTATGATAATAAAAGTGTAATTTATTTTTAATTTTCATTTTTAATGTCCCATCTTGTTCTGTGATATACATTTTGCACCCAACACTTCCGTCATATACATTTTGTACCCAAAAATTACGAAGTCTTGGGTTCACATTTTTCATTTTTCATGTCGAGAGTGTTCCGTGATACACATTTTGCACCAAACACTTCCGTCATATTCATTTTGCAGCTAACAATACTGTCATATACATGAAACTGAGTAATTTATAGAATATCATAACATTGTACCAAGATTTATAGTAATTTATATAATGCTATAACACTTTTACATAATGAATAGTATAAATAATTATTTAAATTTTATTCAATATTAATTTATTTAAATTTTTCATGTCGAGCATGTTCCGTGATATACTTTTTGCACCCAACACTTCCGCCATATACATTTTGCACCCAACAATTACAGAGTCACGCGTTCACATTTTTTATGTCAAGTTTGTTCCATGAGATACATTTTTCACCCAACACTTCCATCATATACATTCACCGAACAATACTCTCATATACATGAGACTAAATAATTTATAGAATATTATAACTTTATATCAAGATTTATAGTAATTTATATAATGCTATAACACTTTTTACTTAATGAATATTATAAACAAATATTTAAATTTTATTCAATATTATTTTTAACGTTTTTAAATATAAATTTTGGAATTTTGATTTTGTTTATGATATTAAAGGTGAAATTTATTTTTAATTTTCATTTTTCATGTCCATTTTGTTCTGTAATATACATTTTTCACCCAACAATTACGAATTCGTGGGTTGGAGGAATCACGGGTTCACATTTTTCATGTAGAGAATGTTCTGTGATATACATTTTGCACCCAACACTTCCGTCATAAACATTTTGCACCCAACAATTTTCTCATATACATGAGACTGAGTAATTTATAGAATATTATAACATTGTACCAAGATTTATAGTAATTTATAGAATGCTATAACACTTTTTACTTAATGAATAGGATAAACAATTATTTAATTTTTTTTCAATATTATTTTTAAAGTTTTTAAATGTAAATTTGGAATTTTGGAATTTTGATTTTGTTTATGATAATAAAGCTTAAATTATTTTAATTCTTTTTACTTAATGAATAGTATAAACAATTATTTAAACTTTTTTCAATATTATTTTTAAAATTTTTAAATGTAAATTTGGAATTTTGGAATTTTGATTTTGTTTATGATAATAAAGGTGGAATTTATTTTTATTTTTTATTTTTCATGTACAACTTGTTCCATAATATACTATTTGCACCCAACACTTCTGCCATATACATTTTGCACCCAACAATTACGGAGTCGTGGGTTGGCGGAGTCCTAGGTTCACATGTTTCATTTTTCATGTACAGCGTGTTCCATGATATACATTTTGCACCCAACACTTCCGTCATATACATTTTGCACCCAACAATTCCGTCATATACATGAGACTCGGTAATTTATAGAATGTCATAACATTGCACCAAAATTTATAGTGATTTATATAATGCTATAACATTTTTTACTTAATGAATAGTATAAGCATATAGTATAAAATGTATATGAAGGAAGTGTTCGGTGCAAAATGTATATCATATGCATTTTGCACCCAACAATTACGGAGTCGCAGGTTGGCAGAATCGTGGGTTTCACGACTCTGCCAACCCACTACTCCATAATTGTTGGGTGCAAAATGTATATCACGGAACATGCTAGACATGAAAAATGAAAAATAAAAATGAATTTCACCTTTATTATCATAAACAAAATCAAAATTCAAAATTTACATTTAAAAACGTTAAAAATAATATTGAATAAAATGTTATAACATGGGAGAAACTTAGATACGATGGAAAATGGGAGGAAACCCGAGCCTTGCGCCCATGTGAGCCTCTGCTTGAATGAACCAAGACACGCCGCAACAATGCAACCACCCAGCTCCCGCGCGAACCACTATTGGCTCTGATCTGCAGCCATGAGCGCCAAAGAGGGGGGGAAACCCCCCTCATATAGTAACATAACCGCTAATGACAGATCGGGAACGAGAGCAAAGAGACCCGCGTTCGAGTCACCACAGCAAATTCTGGAAGAGCTCCTTGCCAAAGAACAGGGTTTTCAGAAGGAAATGGAAACGGAAGCCAGCACGTCCCGTCCCAGAGCACCCCGAGGATGGGAGCCTAGTAAATGCATCCCACAAATGGAGAAGGCACCCAGGTACCTTATAAGATCAACCAGGGTTGGAGAGCACACTCAGTTCATGCAAGAACATGCCCTCATCGGAAAATTTTTTGGACTCTGGCAATCAGAAAGGGACCTGAACAAATGGATCAAACACTGGTGGAATCCAAAAGGAGACTATGAGGTTCAGCTCAGCTCGAAAGGATTCTTTACAATCATATTATATAACCTAGAAGACAAAGATCGAATCTTTGAGAATGGCCCTTACTTCTACAACTCAGCAGGGCTATTCCTAAGGTTCTGGACAGAGCGCTTCAGCCCGGATAAGGAAGACTTTACAATGCCACCCGTCTGGATCCACCTCTATTCCCTCCCGCATGAGTTCTGGCTGGAAGAGATCCTTATGGGAATAGGAAACACAATAGGTCAATATGTTAAATCCTCAGAAGCCACAAAGCAATGAAAATACACCTCATATGCCCAAATATGTGTCTACATGAACATAGCTCAAGCCCTACCAGGAGCAGTAATATTGGAGTATCAGGATGAGGATTGGTCACAAAACCTGGACTACAAACACATCCCGTTTAGATGTAGAAAATGCCATGAGCACGACCACCTGTTCCGGGACTGCCCTCTCAATCAGCAAGCCCCCAAAGCTGGTCAGAATCTGCAGAAAGATGGCTTCACAACGATCCAGATGAGGAAGAAGAATCCCCCTCGAAAGAAAATAGCCGACCCCAAACCTAGTATCTTGACCAGGAACACCTATGACATATTGAACCAGTTACCTGAGGATGAGGAAATCCAAGATCCACATGACGGATCATAGAAAGGCATAGACTTGAACCCCACACTCCCCCCTTCTGGCCTGAATAAAGAGATTAATGCATAGGAAAAAGGGGATGCAGATGGAGACACACTAATGCAAATGGATGCCCAAGATTTGGCAGGCATCGACCTAGAAAAACTGGAGGAAGCCCTCAACCAAAAAGACTTGCAAGGCCTTCCAGAAAAACAACTTAGAAAGGTGCATAAAGCCTTTTTCGATTCAACAATGGGATCCACAGCCTGCCTGGGTATCACCACAGAATCAAGCTCGAGCTCCAAGAAAATACCGTGTGAAAACAAAAGAAGGGGACGGAAGCCAGTACATCAACTCATCAAAGAAGCTGGAAATCTCATGATCAACTCAAGTCAAATTCAGAAGCTCTCGGAGGGATACCTCCACCCACACCCATCCTCATTATGATGAAGATTATTACTTGGAACATTAGAGGACTCAACGACAGATCCAAGAAAAGAATCCTTAGGGATTGCGTCAAGGAGGAAAGCCTAGACATTCTAATGTTACAAGAAGGAAAGTGTGCAGGAATGGAAGCCGAAATCATCTTCCAATGCATTTAGAAAGGTTGTAAGTACATCCACACGGACTCTGCAGGAGCCTCAAGGGGTCTAGCTATACTGTGGAACCCAAACCACACTATCCTTAGTGGGCCCTTCTCCACTACAGGTACCTTGTCAACCCACTTTGAAGTAATAGGCTCGAATCAGGAGGGGACCATCACCAATGTCTACGGCCCTCAAGGACAATAGGAAAAAATCAAGTTTATGGAAAAGCTGACCCATGTTAAAGCCTTGGCCAACACGCCTAACTGGATCCTAGGAGGGGACTTCAACATGATCATGTCACTGGAGGAGAAAGCAGGTGGGAGAAAAAGACTTGAGCAAGACAGTGGTAAATTCAAAACCCTCCCTGAATAGTTAAAGTTAGTAGATATAGAGAATAGCAATGGCACTTTCACATGGTCTAACCGCAGATCAGGGAGTCAACATGTAGCATGCCAACTTGACTACTTCCTCGTAATGGAAGAACTGATTGAAAGAGACCTCTACATGGAAAGTCTAATCCTCCCCAAAGCGGGCTCTGATCACTGGCCAATCACCCTTCAGATAGCGATAGAGACTACACCTAAATTTAAACCTTTCTGGTTCAAGAAATTCTGGCTCACACACCCAGATTTCCAGTAGCTGGCTAAAACTTAGTGGAACCAAGCTGAGGTAGACCAGGGCACCAAGATGTACAAATTTCAACAACGGCTCAAAAACTTCAAGCAAATTCTCAAATACTGGAACATAAATACTTTTGGCGATATATTCCAGGGCATTAAGGACGCAGAGAATAGGCTAGCCGAGATACAAAGAATCTTTATATCAGGGGCTCGTACTATTGAGCTCATGAAGGAAGAGGAGAAACTACAAATGCAATTGGAGCAAAGAAGACAACAAGAAGAAATACTTTGGCGGCAAAAATCTAGGGTGCAGTGGCTCAAGGAAGGGGAAAAGAATACAAAATTCTTCCACAAAACAATGATACACCGGAGACACATCAATAGAATAATGCATATGGAATATGAGAAGGGCCATCTGATCAGAGAGCACACCCACATCGAAGAGGAACTCAATAGATACTATCAGAACCTCCTCACAGAAAGCAAGGAGGACAGAAATGAAGCCAACACTCGAGTTACCAGTCACATCCCCTCACTCATCACCCCTGAAGAGAATGTTGCTCTCATAAGGCCAATCACCCAGGAGGAGGTGGACCAAGCAATAAAGGACATGCCCTCAGGAAAATCCCCAGGCCCCGATGGCTTCACTACAGACTTCTTCCATCACTGCTGAGACATTATAAGAAAGGACATCTGGGAGGTTGTTGAGGAATCGCAAATATCGGGTTAGGTTCTTTAGGCCTTCAATGAAACCTTCCTCACTCTCATCCCAAAGGAATAAAGATTCACAAACCCCAATTAGTTCAGACCCATCGCCTTATGTAATGTAATCTATAATATTATAACCAAGGTAACTGCAAATCGACTTAAGCCAATACTGCCATTTGTCATTTCCAAAGAACAAGTTGGCTATGTTGAAGGAAGGAAGATTATGGACAGCGTCATACTAGCTCATGAGGTGATCAGCTCACTCAAATTGACAAAAACCCCAGGTATGTTAATCAAACTTGATCTCTCAAAGGCTTTTGACAAAGCCAGTTGGCAATACCTCAGAGCTATCCTAAACTCTTTTGGCTTTGATAAAGATTGGGTAAACTGGATTATGAATCTCACCTCCTCAGCTTTCTTCTCAATCCTAGTCAATGGAGTCCCCTCCCACCCCTTCCCGGCCTCCAGAGGCATCCGACAAGGGGATCCACTATCACCCTTCCTTTTTGTTCTAATGGCAGAAGGCCTGGGTCGCTACATCAAATTAGCGGTTCTGGAAGGTAGCCTCAAAGGCCTACCCCTGCATAACATCACGCTAGCCCCCTCACATAGCCAATTCGTCGATGACACCCTTCTCATGAACTCCCCCACTGCGCATGAAGCCCTTAGGCTCAACTCCATCCTTTTTGACTTCACTGAAGCCTCAGGCATGACTTTGAACCTAGATAAATCCAAGCTTTTCTTTTTCAATACTCCCGTTGTTGTTCAACTGCACATTTCCAAAATCCTGGGCATCCCCAGGAGCTCCCTTCTGTCCAACTACCTGGGCATTCCTCTCATAGGAGCGCCAGCCAAATCCATTTCCTGGGATAGCCTCCTCCTTTCTATCTCAAATAGACTGGCCAATTGGACCTTCACACCTTTAAATATTCCAGCCAGATTGGTCCTGCTAAAATTAGTTCTACAGACCCTACCCACGTATCTATTCACCACCCTAGAAGCTCCCAAGCAAATCATCAGAGCTGTTAGAAACATCCAGAGGAATTTCCTCTAGCAAGGTCTGCAGCCCAACAAGAAATGGGCACTGGTAAGCTGGGACAAAGTCTGCGTACCAAAAAACATGGGAGGCCTTGGGCTTCAAGGCCCGGGAAAGCTCAATCAGATAATGGGGGCCAAGATATGGTGGAGATGGATGAAAACACCAGATGCATTATGGGCACAAATCTGGAAGAATAAATACGCTCCCACTATGCAGCCTAATCAACTGATCAGACACAATGTTCGAATACAGGGTTCGAACATTTGGAACACAGCTTGGCAAAACAAAGATATAATACAGAAACATGCTTTCTGGGAAATATGTAATGGAGAAAATGCAGGGTTCTGGCAGGACTCGTGGAAACAACTCAAACCTCTAAATGACCTTGCAGAGATCACACCCCTCCAACAAGCTCTCAATCAAGCCCCTTCACTAAAGGTAAAGGATCTTTGGAAACCTTTGGATGCGAGACAGACTTGGCGGCAATGGAAGACCTCCAGCCAAGATCTAGGAATTCCCCCCAACTTAAACTTGTCAGCCTAGTAATATGAAGTAGGATGCAAGAAAATCCCCATTATGGAGGGCCCAGACATCCTTAGATGGGGGCATTCTGCTTCTGGAAATTTCTCGGTAAAAGAAGCCTACTATTTACAAGGCAATTACCACAATCAGGAGAGGGACACCATCTGGAGCAAAATTTGGGATAAGGCACTTTGGCCTAAGTTCTCTACCTTCCTCTGGTTCATCACCCATAATAGAATTCTAACATGGGATAACCTTAGGAAATGAGGATTCATTGGGCCCTCAATCTGTGTCTTATGTCAATGCCAAGAAGAAACCAAGGAGCATATTTTCAATGGCTATCACTATAGTCAAGCGGTCTGGGACCAGGGGGCTCAGATCATGCGCAGATCCAATCAAAATAGAGGTAGCATCAGAGACACTATCAAAAACTGGGACTCAATCACTTTTAGCAACCCAATTTTGAACTACATCTGGCATCTCCTCCCAGGATTTATTCTCTGGCAAATATGAAAGGAACGAAACAATTGCATCTTCCACTCCAAGGACTCCACTCCGAAGATAACCTGGGATAGAGTTGCCACTCTCATCAAAGAAACAATCAGAAGTAAGAGCTGGCAAGCCGGGGACAAGGAATATAAACGGGAAGAATTAAGCACCCTCCAAAGTTGGCAACTCAATCTAAATGACTTAGTGGCAATCAAAGCTCCCAAGAATCGAATCCCTAGCTCAACCACTTAGACTCTCCCCCCAACAGGATTCATAAATGTCAACTTTGATGGAGCTTCAAAAGGTAATCCTAGACCCGCAGGCTATGGAACGGTGATCAGAAGCTCTAAAGGGGAAATCCTAACTTTGACAGTAAGGTATCTGGGGGAAACCACAAACAATGTAGAAGAAATAACTAGCCTACTACAGGGCCTTCGAGCTGCAGCAACCCTACCCAGCCACAAAATAATTTTGGAGGGGGACTCACAAATCATCATCGAGCTAATCACCAAGATCCTACATGGGGGAAATCCCCAAAAAATCTCTCCCTGTTGGCGACCGACAGAGATGCTTGAAGACTTCAAAGGTATACTCAGGAACAACATCAGCATCATCCCCTCCCACGTTAAGAGGGAGGCAAATGACATGGCTGACTACTTGGAAAATGAAGGAGTCCAAAGGGGATTGGAACAAATAATCTGGGGCGCTAGAAGCTCTGAAGCCTCGGACATATCCCAACAATGCCAACTCTTGGCTAGCAAGGATTTCCCACCCCCGGATGGGGTGCCACGTGGAAAGGTAGGGCACATGGAGGCGTGAAGCGAGAGGCCATTTATGGTGGCCCTTACCCCAGACCATAGCCATTTATGAAGGCTCTCACCTCCGTTGGCCTCCGGTTATTGATGGGGCCTCTCACGCATATGTGCAGGTCGGCCAGCCATAGCATTAAGCTCTCGGCTTTAATGGCTGCAGCCATAGTTTATGTCATTATCTGTCCTACCGAAAATATCAGAATGCAATTGTAGCCCGCCGAGCAGAGCAAGAACCGAAGTGTAGGAGGCGTCTTGGCACTGGCCCTCACTCTCACTATGCCATGAGTAAGGGGGAGATCCCGCAGAGGAGCCGGCTGGTATGCAGCAGATTCAAGAAGAAAAAGGCATAAGCACATCGAAAGAGCTCTTCTCCTGGCTAAGAGGAAGCGACGCGGTGAAGCCCCAGCAACAAGTTCGCCCCCTCGAACTTACGTCGAAGAAGACCTGTCCATGGAGCTCCCACCGGACTTCTCTGAGAGCCGAATGTTTATCGTTCCGGATAATTGGAACCCCCCGACGCACATTGAGGAAGCAACACCACCACCCAGTTTGAAAGAGATTCACGTCCCCAACGACGCTCCGACTGTAGAGTTCGCCACCTGCCTAGTTGAGGAGGAGCTTCCAGAATGCAACGTCGACTTACAGCCACAAAGGAAGACGCGGGGTCACCAGGAAAAGGATGTTGAAACAAAGTCGTCGCCATTTCCACCACTCCTACACCCAGAGCACCTGAACCTGATCTTTGAGGTGCGCAGTCTGGTGGATGATCAAATTTTCAGATTCGTCTGCATTAGCCAACACTTGGACATGCTCTATGCAGCCTACTCCAGGGCCACACCTCGGTGGCAATGCCCCACCTGCGCTCAACAGTATGTCATTCCTGTCAATGGCGGCAAGACGAAGGAAGGCTGCGAGGACTCTGACGAATAGGTTCTTTTGTATCTTATGGTCTTCAAATCCTTTTCTTTTGTTCTTTATCAGAGCTATAGCTCTTTAGTCACTAGCTTAGTTTGTGTTAGAACAGGTAAACTACTGATGACAGTGAATATGCACCCTGGTTTCCTTCGGGCGGGGTGGCAAAACATGGTGTTTGATTTTGCATGCTACTATGGACAGGCCAGCTGTCCTAGTTTCCTGCAAAGGCAGAACAGTTGGTACCTGTATGTCAAGTGTATTTCTTTTTCTGAAGGTTGAATATAATAGGATTCGCCTTTTTACTTAAAAAAAAAAAAAGTGTTATAACATTATATAAATTACAATAAATCTTGGTACAATGTTATCACAGAATTGTTGGGTGCAAAATGTATATGGCGAAATTGTTGGGTGCAAAAAGTATATCATGGAACACATGAAAAATTAAAATAAATTTCACCTTTATTATCATAAACAAAATCAAAATTCCAAAATTCCAAAATTTATATTTAAAAACATTTAAAATAATATTGAATAAAATGTAAGTAATTGTTTATACTATTCATTAAGTAAAAAGTGTTATAGCATTATATAAATTACTATAAATCTTAGTGCAATGTGATGATATTCTATAAATTACTCGTCTCAGTCTTATTTTTAAAGTTTTTAAATGTAAATTTGGAATTTTGTTATGTGATATGCATTTTGCATCCAACACTTCCATCATATACATTTTGCACCCAACAATTACGGAGTCCCTCGATCACATTTTTCATTTTTCATGTACAGTTTGTTTCGTGATATACATTTTGCACCCAACACTTCCGTCATATACATTTTGTACCCAACAATTCCGTCATATACATGAGACTAAATAATTTATAGAATATCATAACATTGTACCAAGATTTATAGTAATTTACATAATGCTATAACACTTTTATTTAATGAATAGTATAAACAATGATTTAAATTTTATTCAATATTATTTTTAATGTTTTTAAATATAAATTTGGAATTTTGATTTTGTTTATGATAATAAAGGTGAAATTTATTTTCATTTTTCATTTTTCATGTCGAGCTTGTTCCGTGATATACTTTTTGCACCCAACAATTCCACCATATACATTTGGCACCCAACAATTACAGAGACGCCAGGTTCACATTTTTCATTTTTCATGTCCAAATTGTTCTGTGATATACATTTTGCACCAAACACTTCCATCATATACATTTTACACCGAACAATTCTATCATATACATGAGCATGAATAATTTATAGAACAATATAACATTGTATCAAGATTTATAGTAATTTATATAATGCTATAACACTTTTTACTTAATGAATAGTATAAACAAATATTTAAATTTTATTCAATATTATTTAAATTTTATTCAATATTATTTTTAACGTTTTTAAATGTAAATTTGGAATTTTGGAATTTTGATTTTGTTTATGATAGTAAAGGTGAAATTTATTTTTAATTTTCATTTTTCATGCTCAGCTTGTTCTGTGATATACATTTTGCACCCAACACTTTCATCATATACATTTTACACCCAACAATTACGGAGTGGCGGGTTCACATTTTTCATTTTTCATGTCCACGGTGTTCTTTGATATACATTTTGCACCCAACACTTCCTTCATATACATTTTGCACCCAACAA
Source organism: Picea engelmannii (assembly GCA_009831015.1). NCBI lineage: Eukaryota > Viridiplantae > Streptophyta > Pinopsida > Pinales > Pinaceae > Picea > Picea engelmannii. The sequence goes on from ML779137.1 coordinate 246,784, forward strand.
TTTCGTCATATACATGAGACTGAGTAATTTATAGAATATTATAACATTGTACCAAGATTTATAGTAATTTATATAATACTATAACACTTTTTACTTAATGAATAGTATAAACAATTATTTAAATTTTATTCAATATTATTTTTAACTTTTTTAAATGTAAAGTTGGAATTTTGAAATTTTGATTTTGTTTATGATAACTAAAGTGAAATTTATTTTAATTTTTCATTTTTCATGTATAGCTTATTCTGTGATATATTTTTTGCACCCAACACTTTAGCCATATACATTTTGCACCCAAAAATTACGGAGTCGCGGGTTCACATGTTTCATTTCATTTTTCATGTCCAGCATGTTCTGTGATATACATTTTTCACCCAACAATTATGTCATATACATGAGGCTAAGTAATTTATAGAATATCATAATATTGGAGTCACGGGTTCACATGTTTCATTTCATTCACATGTTTCATTTCATTTTTCATGTCGAGCATGTTCTGTCATATACATTTTGCACCCAACACTTCCGTCATATACATTTTGCACCCAACAATTTCGTCATATACATGAGGCTAAGTAATTTATAGAATATCATAACATTGTACCAAGATTTATAGTAATTTATATAATGTTATAACACTTTTTACTTAATGAATAGTATAAACAATTATTTAAATTTTATTCCTTATTATTTTTAAGGTTTGTAAATGTAAATTTCCAATTTTGGAATTTTGATTTAATTTATGATAATAAAGGTGAATTTATTTTCATTTTTCATTTTTCATGTCTAGCTTGTTCCGTGAAATACTTTTTGCACCCAACACTTCATTCATATACATTTTTCACCCAACAATTACGGAGTCGCGGGTTCATATTTTTCATGGGTTCACATTTTGCATTTTTCATGTTCAGTTTGTTCCGTGATATACATTTTGCACTCAACACTTTCGTCATATACATTTTGCACCCAACAATTTTGTCATATACATGAGACTGAATAATTTATAGAATATTATAACATTGTATCAAGATTTATAGTAATTTATATAATGCTATAACACTTTTTACCTAATGAATAGTATAAACAAATATTTAAATTTTATTTAATATTATTTTTAACATTTTTCATTTTTCATGTCTATGTTCAGTGATATACATTTTGCACACAACACTTCCATCATATACATTTTGCACCCAACAATTCTAACATATACATGAGACTGAATAATTTATAGAATATTATAACATTGTACACAATATTATAACATTGTACACATATTTATAGTAATTTATATAATGCTATAACACTTTTTACTTAATGAATAGTATAAAGAAATATTTAAATTCCATTCAATATTATTTTTAAAGTTTTTAAATGTAAATTTGGAAATTTGGAATTTTGATTTTGTTTATGATAATAAAGGTGAAATTTATTTTAATTTTTCCTTTTTCATGTAGAGCTTGTTCATTGACATACTTTTTGCACCCAACACTTCTGCCATATACATTTTTCACCCAACAATTACGTAGTCGCGGGTTCACATGTTTCATTTTTCATATCTAGCATGTTTCATGATATACATTTTGCACCCAACACTTCCGTCATATACATTTTGCACCCAACAATTCTGTCATATACATGAGACTGAGTAATTTATAGAATATTATAATATTCTATAAATTACTCAGTCTCATGTATATGACAGAATTGTTGGGTGCAAAATGTATATGATAGAAGTGTTGGGTGAAAAATGTATATCATAGAACAGGTTGGACATGAAAAATGAAAAATGTGAACCGCGAACCTTCATTGATGTATCAGACATTAATATTTTTTTATAAATTTCAAATAAAACCAATTCGGGAATACTAAATTATGTATGGATATATTATGTATGGATATCACATGTACTGCAACTTGCAACCCACCCATTTACTCACATTCATAAACTATAAATTAATTTTATGATATCTATAGTTTAATATTAATATTAAATATAGTATTCATTATTAATATGTGATAATGTTTTGTTAAATTTTATTCAATTAATTATTCAACTTTATTTTTATTTTTCATGTCTAGCATGTTCCGTGATATACATGTTAAGTAAACATTTAAGGCTTTGAGGCATGTAGGTAAACATTTAAGTCTATCAGAACCGTCCAAGTGCCTCGCACTGTGTAAATATTTACGAATGAATGTGTGTGGCGAGATTTACGTAAGTTAAGTACTTAATAATAATAAAAAGTAGACAAACCTTGGATATGCCAGCATATCAAACATTGGGATAAATTTAGCTAGCAGAAAATGATAAGAAAAACATTCGAACTAATGTTAGCATTAATTCAGCGTCAAGAAATGCATAAAAAAATATATGATTCAAAAAGATGGTATACTATCAAAAAGTTTTGATATGCTCACATATAAAACATTGGGAATAGCGAAGCCGACAATAAGACCTCCAATCTATTATCCAATCAGATCATGACATATATGGTACTTGTTATTATATAAAAATCAATGTTTTTTGTTCCCTAGTTCCAACATTAGATATTATGCAAATATTTGTGGTCAAAGGACAAATTAATACTAGGTCAACGAATTATCAATTGCTATAGTCCCTCTATGCCTACGGTAGGGACTAATGACATAAATTACAATACCTATGGTTAGAGAAGTCTGTCGAATGTTTTAACATCATAGTTGAACCATGGCATAAGATTAGAGTAAGTCTCTTAACATGTCATGGTATCACCATAACAACCATTAGACGAAATATCAAGTGATTGAATGCGAAGATAATTATGCCAAAGTTTACTAAGAGTATGCATTTATTTTAAACAAAAATGTTGGAGAGAGGTGCTGTTACATTTAATCTAATCAATTTACATATTATGCTTATCACATTGTAATAGTATTATTTTGTAGAAATGCATTCAAAAGAATTCACTTAATTGGTAATATCTATCTATCAAGAATTCAAACATGTTTGTTAATTAGAAAATTAATTTATAATGATGTGGTGGTTAGGAAGTCAACATATTACGAAAATGGTTTGAATGAAGAGATTGGAAACATTTATCAAAATTCATAATCATTGTTTAATCAATATAACTAGTTTTAAAATGTATGTTTTAAAAAAAAAAAAACTAAAGTGATAAATTTAATATTTAAATTGTATTTAAAACTTAAGCATAAAATAAAATAATTAAGAATATATAATTAGATAAAAGTTTAAATGATGTATATAATTTTTAATAATTAAAAAATATATATTTTAGATAAAAAAAAATGTATTAGAAAAAAATAACAGCATTTATAAAAAAATACTTTAAAAATTTGGAAAAACATTGTTTAAAAAAATTGAAAAAAATTGTTTAAAAAAAAAATATTAAGAAAATTAAAAAATGAAAATTACTTATAGCAATACTTTTTGAAATCTCTCTCTCTCTCTCTCTCTCTCTCTCTATATATATATATATATATATATATGCTTTGATTAGATTTAACATTTATTGGAAGTCCCTATAACAATCAATAAAGATTATATGTTTTCGACAGATTTAAACATTGTTAAAGTGTTCCTATTAGCGATCGACATATTTTAGCCACATTTAGCAATTGTATAAGTGTACCTATACTTTATCAAACATATATTTTGGCTATGTTTAACAATCATATTGTTAAATCCTTGTATACCCTTATTATAAAATGATGATATTGATATTTTGCAAAGAATGGCGGACGACAATCTATTTTTTTTTCTGTGTGTTAGAACAATGGTTTTGGACATATGGATATATATGATTTCCTAACTCCATAACATAGAAAAACAAGATGAGTTGTAGAGCAACAAGTCCCTGCTAAGAAGGCAGAAATATCGCTTTCCTAAAGTCAAGGACTTGCTGCTCTAATATTCATAAACGCCTGGCAAGTTCGATGCCTTTGTTCATTGAATCATGTTGCAATTAGGCTTCTGATATCATCAAGTAGTTGCACTGGTCGCAGTTCCATGATAATTCTGGCATGCCATTTTCTGCTGCTCAGAAACATCTTGATCCTTTTCATTATCCTTGGCATTCCATAAGAAATGAGCATATGATCCAAGAACACTACTGCAAAACACAACCAATAACTCAGATAGCTTTTTAAATAGTGTTAAGAACCAAATATCAATATAGCATAGAAAAACCTCAGAATAAGTACTCAACGCCTTGAAAAAGAGAGAAATTTAGATAATAAGACTCTTCGAGGGGGCAACCTCCTTATGCCCATATAAATGTACAATTCCAAGATGATTCCAAATGAAAATGTCTCCTTGGTATATATAGGAGACTAGGAGGTATAATTACAACTAATGGAATAAAGCCGACACAAATAAAATAACATTACTAATGTAATATGCCCCAATTAAGGGGTAATGAGCCAATATTAGGGCTTAACATGCCCCTCCTCTTGAGACAAGTATTGTCCGCAACGCTTGAGTAACTCTAGATGATTTTGTATAAAAGACTCATCTTCCCAAGTGGAATCTTCAATAGGTAGTTTCCTCCATTTAATGAGATACTCTAAAATGGATCTATTCATCAGCTGGTGAACTCTTGTATCAGTGATGGCTTCAGGCTCCAATATGATTTTTCCTTCCTCGTCAAGTTCTAGAAATATAGTTTCAACTGGGATCTTATCGCCTATAACCTTCTTTAATCATGAAACATGGAAAACTGGGTGTACTCGTGAAGATGCAGGTAGCTCCAATTTGTATTCCATAGTACCAATCTCTTGCAACACCTTATAAGTGCCATACTACTTTGGTGATAATTTATTATCCTTTTTGGCTTGTTTGAGGGACATTTGTTTGTATGGTTGTAGTCTTAAAAACACCCAATCCCTTACTTCAAAACTTCTTTCACTACGATGTTGATCTGCTTGTTGCTTCATGCAATTATGTGCCATGGTCAGGTTGTCCTTTAAGATTTAGAGAAATTGTTGTTGATGCTCGATGTGATCTTCCACTTTTTGAACCTTAAATTTTTATTTTAGAGAAGAAGTGATGGAAGGAGGGTGGTATCCATAGAGTTCCATAAATGGTGTCATTTTTGTTGCAGTATGAAAGGAAGTGTTATACCACCATTCTGCCAAGGGTAACCATTTGAACCATTGTGTTTGTTTATCATAGACAAAGAAACGAAGGCAACCTTCCAGACATTTTCTTACTATCTCGGTTTGTCCATTAGATTGAGGTTGATAGGATGAGCTATGAGCCAATTGAGTACCCAAACAAGAAAATAATTATGTCCAAAAATGTCCAGTGAAGATGGGATCTTTGTCACTTACAATAATCTTTGGGCTGCCATGTATCTTTTGAACTATCTCCATGAATGCGGTGGCAATTGTACTAGCTTTGAAGGGATGAGAGAGTGCACAAAAGTGTGCATACTTGGTCAGTCTATCAACAATCACCATGATGACACTCTTTCCTTCAAACTTCAGTAACCCTATGATGAAATCCATGGAAACCTCCTCCCAGTGATGACTTGGGATGGCTAATGGTTGTAAAAGACCTGGGGTCTTAATTGTTTCCACCTTATTTTGTTGGCAAACCAAACATTCTGCCACAAGCCTTTGAACATCAGTTTTAAGGCCATCCCAAAAAAAATCCTTCTTGACTCTATGGTAGGTTTTTAAAAATCTTGAGTGCCCTCCTACTAGAGAGGTGTGCAATTCCAATAATACCTTTTGTTGGAGTTGGGAGTTCTTACATAAATATAAGTGATCTTTGTACCATAGTGAATCATTTTTCCATGTAAATGTATCTGATGTGCTGGAATCCTGCTGCAACCTCTGAATGAGAGTCCACACTTTTTTGTCATTCTTTCATTCATCTCTTGCTTCTATTATCCAATCGGGTTGAATGATTAAGATAACACAGAGAAAGGCCTCAACATCTTCATCCTTTCTTGAGAGTGCATCTACCACAACATTTTGCTTCCCCTTTTTATAGATGATTTCAAAATCATAACCCAATATCTTGGTTACCCATTTTTTTTGCTCTTCTGAATATAGTCTTTGTTCCAAGAAGTATTGAAGACTATCATGATCTATTTTGACCTTGAATTTCCTACCTATTAGGTAAGGATGCCATTTATTCAATGCATGTAGTATTGCCATCATTTCCTTCTCATAAATGGGTTTGTGTAAGTTATTTCCCTTGAGTGATCAACCTTCAAAAGTCAGGGGCCTTCCTTCTTGCATTAGGACAGCACCAATTCCATTTCTCGAGGCATCACATTCCACAATAAAGGCTTTTGTGAAGTCTGGAGTGGTCAGGACAGGAGCCTTGCACATCACCTCTTTAAGTTGTTCAAAAGCTTTAGTTACCTCTGGAGTCCATGAAAATGCATCCTTCTTAGTTAGTGTCGTTAAAGGTGATTCTATTCTTCCATAGTGCCGAACAAACTTGCGGTAGTAACCTATCAAACCCAAAAATCCTCTAAGATTCTTCAATGTTTTGGGAATCAACCAGTCCATCATGGCCTTAATCTTGTTAGGTTCTACCTTAACACCTTCATGAGATACAATATGACACAAATACTCTACCTCCTTCACTCCAAAGAAACATTTGGATGGTTTGGCATATAGTTGTTGATCCTTTAGTAGTTGTAGCACCTTGTCAACATGTCACACATGATCCTCCCAAGACTTGCTATAGATTAGTATATTATCAAAAAATACTAACACAAATTTTTGAAGGAAGGGCTTGAAAATGGAATTCATCAACCCTTGGAATGTGGAAGGTGCATTTGTAAGGCCAAAAGGCATGACCAAAAATTCATAATGGCCTTCATGAGTTCGGAATGTTGTTTTTGGGATATCTTCTTCCTTCATTCTAATCTGATGATACCCTGAACGGAGATCCAATTTTGTGAAATATATTTCTCCATGTAGTTCATCTAACAATTCATCAATGAGGGGAATAGGAAATTTATCTTGAATAGTGATCTTGTAGAGATGTTTATAATCTAGACACATACATCATGGGTTATCTTTCTTGAATACCATTACCACTGGTGCAAAGTAAGAACTTTGGCTAGGTCTAATAATGCCAGCCTCTAACATTTCTTCAACCATGCGCTCAATTTCACTCTTCTGGGTATAAGGGTATCTATATGGTCTGATGTTAGGAGGAACACTCCCAGTAATTAGGTGAATTTTATGATCATGATTTCGAGTGGGTGGAAGACCTTTGGGAATATCTTCAAATACTTTGGAATGCTTGTCAATGATCCATTGGAGATCTTGAGGAATAGATGGCTTAGATGTTTGAACATCTAGTGAGCATAGTTGCGCAATAACGCCTTAATGCCCCTTTTTCAATATTTTTTTCATGCCATTAGAGATTATAACCTTACCGTGTTTCCGTATGATACCTCTTAACTCAATTTATTTTCCTTCCAATGAAAATTTCATGAAAAGTTCTTGAAAATTAAAATCCATTGTTCCTAATGATTGTAACCATTGGATTCCTAGTACAACATCAACACCACCCATGGGTATAGCAATCA
>ML779137.1:254395-292100 GCA_009831015.1 Picea engelmannii
AATTTCATGAAAAGTTCTTGAAAATTAAAATCCATTGTTCCTAATGATTGTAACCATTGGATTCCTAGTACAACATCAACACCACCCATGGGTATAGCAATCATTGGACTATTCATTACATATTCCCCCATAGTAAGATTGATGTTATTGCATTTGCCTGAGAAATTGATAGTTCCTCCATTTGCAATCATTACTTGAAACTCTAGCGCTGGATATACAAAACAATTAAGAGATTTGGCTAATTTATATTGAATGAAATTATGAGTACTGCCAGAATCAATTAGAACTATTACCTTATTCTTTTTTATGTATCCTTCGATCTTGAGGGTTTGAGGAATGCTAATTCCATCCAATGCATTACACGATATCATGGGAGTCAATTCTTCAGACGAAATTGCTTCTACATTTTCATCTTGAGATGGTTCTTGTTCTTGTTCTTGTTCTTCTTCCTCTTCATAATCTATGTAGAATAATTTATTCTCACCACACTTATGTCCCTTACTGTACTTGTTGTCACAATTAAAGAATAAACCCTTTTATTTTCTTTCCTCCAATTGTTGAGGTGTTAACCTTGTAGGTTGAGGTGTTTTAGAAGAATGAGCATTATTCTCTCTATAGATGTTGGGATTGGTCCTTCTAGTAGCCATAGCCATATTTTTACTTTCAACATTTCTTGCCACCTTAAATGCATTCTCCAATGATTTGGGTTCCCAAAGGCGAACCTCATGTTGAATGTTATCCTTTAAAGTTATTATGAATACATCAATCAAGTGCTCATATGGAGTATTTGTTACCTTTATATTCAATCTTTGGAAGTTCTCAATGTGCTTTGTAACTGAACCCTTTTTCTTGAGATTTATCAATTGGCTAAAGAAGGTATTGCTCCTTGTATACTCATAGTGTGCTATCATTTCTTTCGTAAAAATTGTCCAAGTGACGAGTGATTTGCGAGAACAAAGCCATTGATACCATACAAATTGATTGGGTTCTAAATATAAAAAAACAATTCGTACCTTTTGTGTATGTGGCACATTATGTAGATCAAATAATTGCTCCATCCAAGGTATCCATGTGATTGGGTCCTTGCCATCAAAATTCCTCATATCGATCTTAGGAACATGGTTGGTATTCAACCCAAAGTTGGAATTTCTCCATTCTTGATTCACCTTACTTGTGTCCTCATCATGAATTTCATGGGATACATTTTCACTTTCAGGTATCCTCTCTATTATGAAATTTTTCAATCCTTTCATGATCTCCCCTTTTAAACCCTCCATCATCTCTTGTAGTTCATCTTTTGTTACTGTCTTCTTTTGTAAATCATTTATGTCCCTATGCATTTCTTCATCTTCATCAAAAATCCATGTAGGATTATCTGGAGGCTTATTTGGTGTAGAAGTTTCCTTTTTGGGTGGCATGTTGGCCAAGTATCACTTTTGAACCTTGATTTTGAGGTGGTTCTACTAGACAATATTTATTCTACTGTATCTCCAAAGTTTCAGCCCTTCTAGGTATGAAACTTTATTTTTTTTAGTTCTCTGATATTTCTTCTCTGCAATGCCACAGGTCTGATCAAAATTGGATGTGTAACTTCCCCACAAATTGTTGATTTTTGACCTTTTCGGGAGATGTCAACTGTATAGTGTGCCCCGCACAAAATAATTGGTATAAAATTATAAAACTTGTACCAAAAATACTATAGACTTTCCACTATCCAGTGAAACCAGTCTCACTCAATTTGGATACTCTAGGAAGAAGTTATAATTGTTTTACCTGGAACACCTTCTTGAGACTAGTCAATAGGACTAGTCAGAGACCCTATCTTCCACAGGGTGTATATACAAATGTAAGACGACCCAGAAGCTGAACGTTTTACCACATATACCTTACTAATTTTTGTGAATATCCTCTGGATTTCAGGGTCTGAAACATTACATAAAACATTTTATAGCGAAAATTCTGCAATGACTCAGTTCAGGATGATTCCAGAACCCTATCTTGCACAGGCTGTATCGCCAAAATTATAAGGCCTCGGGAGATGAAATTTTAACCCAACGTACCTTGATCTATCTGATAAATATTATCCAAGTCGTTCCTTCTGAAACATTGTAGAAAAAAAGTTATAGAGAAAATTCCAAGGTGTCTCAGATGTAGCAACAAAACCCCAAGACCTTGAGCTCTGATACCATATGTTAAGAACCAAATATCAATATATCATAGAAAAACCTCAGAATAAGTACTCAACACCTTGAAAAAGAGAGAAATTCATATAATAAGCCTCTTCGAGGGGGAAACCTCCTTATGCCCACATCAATGTACAATTCCAAGATGATTCCAAATGAAAATGTCTTCTTGGTATATATAAAAGACTAGGAGGTATAATTACAACTAATGGAATAAAGCCGACATAAATATAATAACATTACTAATGTAATATGCCCCAATTAAGGGGTAATGAGCCAATATTAGGGCTTAACAAATAGTTTCATATATTAAAATCCATAGCTTTAGCGCACTTGTATATCCATTTGATATATAAAGCTTCCCTCCCTTTGTACATGAGCTATGATTAAATTTATTAGTCTTAGAAGCATCTCGACCAACAATGCAGGGAGATAATTGGATAAATCAATAGAGAGAGAAAATATACTAACCAGTCATCTTGAGCAGCCTCAATAGCGATTTTAACGAAGAGTAACCTAGAACTTTTCTTCAGTTTCAAATAGTTCTCTTAATATTAAAAATTTCAACTTATCCTTTCCCTACAAAGATCCATTGGTGAGGATATCCTTTTGAATAAACAATGTGTAAATCTCATTTCAACGCTACATAGTGTGTTTCTTTCCTGAAGTAGTTGCTATTTTCAAATAATCAAATAATGCACATTATGATATACACTTTCATATATTAACAAGTTTCTAAACGCCAATGAACAATAGGATCCGAGTCAGACTAAAAAATAAATAGTAAGTTTTAAAAAGAATAAAATGCACAAGGTGCATTTTTAGGAACATCCCATATGAAATTGGCATAACGAAAGAGGACATATCCATCGTCACTCTCCCATAATATTCCTCAAATTTTGTCATGCTGGACCTACACAGACATAAAACCAACAATATTGAGAACTTTTATGTAAAAATATATATTTTATAAATAGTGTCTTTATATATCAGATAAGACTATGGATGATATGCATTCAACAAGGCTACATGATTAGTTATGTAACAGTATCCCAAAAAATTAAAACAAAACTCAGATTCCTCAATACTCACCTCCTGCAGGAACCTCGTATAATTCGTTAACAGAAGTGGGCTGTCGGAATCTGCCTGCAACATTTTCTGATAGTAAGCATTCGTGCTATTGGAATCTGATCCAGACCCACCTCCACTCCCTCCATACCCTCTTCCCCCTCCATCTTCACCCCTGAATCCTCCTTTAACAGAACCCATCTCAGGGTTAGCTCTATCGCACACCAAAGATAATCTAGTGTGTTTATTTGCTATTCGAATATTGGAGACAAATCGCTTGATTACAGTTACAATCTCAATCTGTTGGCATCATGGGGTTTCACACTTGTATTTATTTTATTGACCTTCATCGATCTGTGGAGGGCCTGGAAGATGAAATCTCACTGGATTCCAGAACGAACTCCGACACTTTTACTATCATATTGCTCAGTGGAAGTGGAAAAAGCTACCAAAATAAAGTGGAGGTGCAAGTTTTGTTGAACACCCTACTGGGACTTTTGATCTGTGTTGTTACTGTTATTTCCTACCAAATCATGAATCTTGTATACATTGGTTGAAGCACAATTGATCTTGTATACGCCGGTTAAAGAACGAAGTTAATATAAATCTCTTTGAAACTAATGCCCTGTAAAAGTTGTGATGAGATCCTTCACAATTGACGCATTTCCATATGACGGTTCCAGTCTTTCCTCCATCTGTCATAGCGCGATTTTGCATGAGAAGTACCTGTCCAGGTAGACTAGACTCGTCTCTTTAATTTCATGGCAGAAGCTTAACAACCATCTCTATCTATAACTCACCCAGATTTCTTGAAACAATAGGAATCACCATCACCAAGAAGACGCCATTGCAGGAATCACCGTCACCAAGAAAACTCCATTGCAGTGTGTACTCGACTTCTGCAAGATAGCTGCTCAGTGCAATCAAATTTACATCGACGGACACTCGGACATAATTGATAAGAATGAATGTAAGCTAAGACTAATATGACTGTCCTTCCATCCAAGCTTATTATCAGTCATTTGAAAAGATATTGTCAACTTAGAAATAAAATCTGATATTTTTATAAACATATTTATTTACTATGGTTAAAGCCATCAACCAACTTCCCTTCAGTGTGAGAAGATTCCAATGATTATAGAAAATTACATGAATATTAATCTTCCCACCTAATTTCCATTTCTTGCATTTCTTATTACAATATATTCTATAAAAAATTGTTTTGACTATACCTTTCCAAGCTCACTCCATTTGCCAAAAGATTTGAAGTATAACTGTAGACAACAGTGACAAATTACTATTCAGATTTGAAGTATAACTGTAGAAGCACATTAAAAAATCGAGAGACGTTAGCTCTGGGCTCTTTTTTAATTTATAATCGTGGGTTCCATACGCATGTTGTCCATGACCATTAAATTGATGAGAAAGTATTAGCAGGACAAAATATATAGATATGTAGTCATAAACCTTGCTATTCTTTCTCTCGACCTGAAACCCCATGGCTTTGACCGTTTCTTTAATTTTTTGTATAATCTCTTTTGTTAGGAACAATCATGTGAATCTCGTCTTGCTTTCTGCAGCATCCTCTATTATCAATTCACATTCAATGAATGTACCAGAATCACATCGACATTAACTGAGAAGCAGGGCAGCTATAGTTTCAAAAGAATGAAAAGAAGCCACGTAGACACAAAAATGAGCATACCTCTTCTTCAAATAAACCGGAGAGATCGAGGCTACGTGACATCGCTATCAACTGAAAAGCGTTCATCATAACTGGCCCCGTTTCCTCCTTGAGCATATGGTCCCGTCCATTAATCATGGATATTACATGGTCAACACTAAATTTGATAGCAAATAAGACCCGAAAAGATTAAGACAGCCAATTGTAAAAAAATTAAAGACCCCACAAACAAACAATAAGACAGCCAATTGTAAAAAAATTAAAGACCCCACAGAGAAAAGACAACCGAGTGCTAAATAAATATTAACAGAAATCAGTCAAGCCCGGATTCAAATCATGTAAATTCTAGATTCAGAACCCGAGAACAACTAACCTAACAATATATAAACTCTTGCGAAATTTGACGAAGCAAAGGAGGAGGAATGCCTTGCTCATGCAAACTAATGTGATTCTTCTTATTATGGTGCTTGTTCTTGAAAGAGCATAATAGACGGATGGTGGCAAAACAAAGGGATTGTCCTTGAAAGAGAATAACAGAGGGATGGTGGCAGCCTGTAAGGGTACGTATTCATACACTAAAAATGGCGGAATGGTGGAACAGAGGGATTGTCCTTGAAAGAGCATAACAGAGGGATGGTGGCAGCCTGTAAGGGTACTGATTCATACACTAAAAAAGAATATGAAGGCTCTTTTTGGCCAACTGAGATATCTTTTTCTCATAAAACTTGAAGCTATGTAGACAACGGTCTGAAGTTGAATTTAGATTTAACATTATGGGTCACTCCCGTAGAGACAGAACATAGAGTCCCCCAACCTAAATCCATAGTGCAATCAACAGGAGGAATGAAGAAGGAAAGAATAATGACAAACAGAAAATTTCAAGTCCCATCACCAAATAGACAAGATAAATGACAGTTGCAGGTTGTAGGACAATAGCAGTTGTAGGACAATCCAGGCCAGTAAATGACATTGCTTGTCACATTAAAAGATACTAGCTAAGAAACTCCCGTGATTAACTCCCTTTCTTCAAATATGTCCAAGCAGTTTCAATCATTTGCAACTAACCATTTATGAATGGCTTCAGTGGATTTCTTTTGCAACGTCAGTGCTCTCACAACGACATCTGAATGCGAACTAGTTTTCTTGTTCGAGTCGAGAGAAGGCTTGTAGTGATGGGAAGGGAGAACGATGCATCTACTATCATTGATGAGAAGTAAGAAAACCAGGGTCACTGAATTACACAGGTTCGTGAGCGAGTGGATTCAAGAATGATACAATTCAGCAGAGTATAGGGACCACCTTTTCACAGAGTAGGTAGGTAACAGAGGTATCTGTGTCCGATTCTTAGAAGCGATATAGTCACGAAGCGGCAACGAGCCATTGCATGCAAGGTTGACACATCATCAAAAGCAAGTGAAAACCTTTACACATTAAGGCATTAAGGCAACGTCATAACAAAAATTTCCTTTAACATAAAATGTTTAACAACTAATGCTAAGTCCAGAGATAGCATTAGTTCATTGAACATAGATACCTGGCAATTCTTTGAAATTAATCCAAAGTCCGATTCATTTGGCCTCGTTATGAGGCCAAATAAGAAGAAGAATTCGTTTATTGGTTGATAAAAAATCACTAGTAGATTTTATTGGTAGATTTAAAAACATTATCCATATTTTAAAACAAAACTTAGGATAAAAACGTAATTAGTTTGTGTACGAAGCCTAAAATTTCGGCCAGGCTATTACAATAGTACCTGCAACCTACGGGCAGGGACTAATAACTTAAGTACCCTTCTTTATATCCATACCATAAAAAAATAACTTCACTACCCATTTATACCCCCACAATTTCTCTGCTTATATTCTTTGGCTTCTGCACATCTGATATGTACACAAATTAAACTTTTTTGAATGCTTGGACGCCACTTCATGCAGGTTGTGGGACCTTCTTTGTGCTCTATGGCATTCACGATAATAGCTACTAGCTGTGATCTTAAATCCCATATCCGTGGAGCTTCAAGGCCGACAGGTATTTAAACCCTTGACACTTACAATTCCTATTTTTTTCAACACTTGAATGAACAGATTGGGACTGTAAGATTTAAATACTGTTCAGGGTTACAGTAAGATTTAAATACCGTTCAGGGTTACAGTAATCCAGAATTTTACATGACAACTGGTATGATAATTGTAATGATCACTCTGCAAAAATAAAAATAAAAATAAAGGCAGGGTTTCATAGAGAGATATCATCACAATTGTAATTGTCACTGAAAGGTGGCAAAGGTAGTTGTGACTTCCCATTCTCATTAAGAAAGTATAACAAGCGCATTGCTGATGATCGTCGGAATACAATCTGATATGACTGGAAGCGAACAACTCATAGTCAAACAAAATGATATCATTGTCTCAAAAAAATAAAATATCATTGTCTCGAGAAATAATTATGGATTTCGGTGGACACTTAATTTAAAACTATTTACAAGGCAACTCGATAGCGGTTGTTAAGCTGTAATCAACGGGATCAGAGCTTTTAATCTCAGAAAAATGCTTACTCGAAACGTTTTAAGCTTTTTATCTTTTTGTGGTACATTTTTTTGGTATAAAATCTTTTCAAAATTTAGAAGAATAATTGGAATGGAAAATTTCTTTTGAAGAATAATTGCAATGGAAAATTTCAGTTGTTGAGAATAAACAATTAAAGTGTTCTATAAGTTAATTTAGAGGATAATAATTCAATTTTTCTATTAAAAATTGCAATTGCAATTTAAGTAAAAGAAAATTTTCATTACAACAACGATTACATAACCAAAACAAATGATTGTAAAAAAATAAAAAGTTTAGATTTTTCCCACGAAAAATATTTGAAAGGAGGGCTGGAGACTAAGCTTATCACATTATCGGTTCAAAAACATATTACAACGCTTGTCACCGAGCGATATCGTTATGAATTACGGTACGAAAGTCGTGATGGCACCGCCAAGAGGGGCATATTCTTGAATGAAATTCAAGTTCGTACATTATATAGCGGGCAAATTACGAACTAATGCATAATATATTTTAAAGAAAGTTGCTTGTTGTTCCACCTGCAATTTTCTGTTATCATGCTTTATGTCTGTGGCAACAAAATATTCATATTAAAAAGAAGATAAATCCATATCAAATATTCGTATCTTCTGAAACATGCAGTTTAAGGGGGTAAAAACTTAGAAAGTACTGTTATGGAAACGAATTTATCTCTTACATGATACACTGAGGAACCTGTTCAACAAGGTGAGAAAGAGGCAGACGCCCGCCCCTTTAGAATGTCTTGATGCAACCAATTTGGTAACATGGTATGTAAAGGTGCAATAGCAGCTGCAGCAAAAGCATCGAGGTTCATGGTTCAAGATGGATATACATCACAAGGGTTGGAATTTGAAATTAATTTCATAAATGAATCTACTAATTATATACTTTGACTAAATGTTTATATTTGGATCATATTTGATAATAAAATTACTTAAAAAAACCTTATTAAAGACATTTCGACTGTCTAATTATTATCCTGTATACCATATCAATAATATTATAGCATAAATTGTAAAAGTGTAAAAGCATAGAAGACATTAACATTAAAGTTAATGAAGTAAATATGAATTCACAATATTAATATTATTATATGGATATTTTTACAACATAATATGTAAAGATACAAAAATATTGAAATTTATGAATTTAAGATAGATTTATACTGATATATTATAACATAAATTGTAAAAGTAGAGAAGAAGTAAATATGAATTTACATTATTACTATATATTAATATTTTTATAATATGTAAATATATAAAAATATTGAAATTTATGAATTGGAGATGGATTTATCCTAATATATTGTTTATAGAGAATCTAACAAATAAAATAATTTTTTATTTAATTACATGGAAATATGAAATGAAATGATATGAAAATTTATTAAAAGAGATATATATTACACTTTTGATTTAAAAAACATGTATGGAGTATGGAATGATATGAAGAATTCTTAAAACAAATATATATTTACAACTTTAATTTTACAAACTTGTAAATACTTACATTTTGTTGGTGTTTCAAAACATTCTTCATACTAACTTAAATCTATCTTAATTAACTCCTCATTTAGTATGGGTTTTCTCAATTTTACTTAAATCTATCTTGTTTGACTTTAATATTGCAATTA
Organism: Picea engelmannii; assembly: GCA_009831015.1. NCBI lineage: Eukaryota > Viridiplantae > Streptophyta > Pinopsida > Pinales > Pinaceae > Picea > Picea engelmannii. The sequence continues at coordinate 263,534 of ML779137.1, forward strand.
ATCTCTTTCAACCAACCCTCGATGTTTTTAATATTAGAAATAATTTTCTCATACATCCTTATTGCAGCATACCTTAACTGAAGAGGCACTTTTATCTCTTCCAACCTATTTCAAAGGTTTTTCCTAGAAACCATGTCAAAAGCTTTTCTTAAGTCAACAAAACAACAAAAAAGGTTGGTTTTAGTATTGTGAAACTCATCTGCAATGATCCTAAAGGTAAGAAGATGTTCCACAGTTGAATGATATCTCCTAAACCTGGCCTAGACTTTAGTTCTTTTACCGTGAATTACTAACCAAAGGCTAATCTTCTTTTCCAAAATAATTCCATAAATCTTGGCTAAAATCAGGCTAATCATAATGGTCCTATAATTGGAGGGAATGTTTCTATCACCGTTTTTAAAAATAAAAACAATGAGGCTTTGCGTCTAGGGTTTAGGGAAGCCCTACTTAACTGCTAAATTGAAGATCTTGTGTATGTGAGGGATAAGGATAGGCCCTTCGATTTTAGAAAATTCATCCTAGTAGCCTTCAATGTACTTAGATTTCCCATTTGCAAGCCCCTTGTAACGTTCCTCCTCGTTACGACGACAAACACCATATAACAAGTAAATTTTATTTTTTATGGTGTGTGCGTGTGTACAAGGGTAACAAGACATTATACTATGTGCCGCCAGATGACAACGAATCATGACGCATACAACTGCGATATCAACATAAAGATCCAAGACGCAGATCAAGTAACTGCGTGCATTTAATGACGATCAAGCGACAAATAAGTAAGACTGACTACCCGCCCATCCTACCCTGCAATGGTTAGGACCTCCAAGACACATAAGCAATGCTCAAGCCTAGGTTCCCATCGATTTTAACCATTTAAGGTATCAGGGATGGCGACTGTTCTGAGGAACATGGAGGTGTCTACAACCCATCCGACATAAGCAGAACAATCCTTCTAAGCTAAGGACAAAAACATAACCATTGAGGATTGAAACAACACAGTTATCTATATTAAAGTAAAATGTGATAGTAAAACAATATTAACTTATCAAGGTACTCACTACTGTTCCAGTATTGCATAGGAGGTGTACTTTTAATTCAAATTTCAAGACAATGGCAATCAATAAAGCAATTAAAGTAATTAACACATCTTATTCCAATCTTCATTATGAGCCCTGCAATGCATGTCTAAAGTGCATAATATCATTAACATATGATCTAAATTAGTCTTGAAAACATTTCACTTCACAATTCTAAATTACCAGTGACAACAGGGCATCATCTAATTTGTCATTTAAAGAACATTACTAAGGAAGTCTAAAATTCAACTGGATTAATAATTAAAGTAAAAGTAATCATCAATCAAAATCTAACTAGTCTGTCATCCAACCATCTACACACCATTATAATTCAAGTATCTAAATTGGAACTGAAAGAAGCATATACTCAACACCCATAAGGATGACAAGGCAGGTTAGTAAAATATGAATTTGTGCTAGCTTAAAAGACATTATATTTTGTAAAGCATCACTCCTTCCACATAACCCTTTATTATTTACATGGATTATTTTATTTTCTTCCCAATTTCATACAACCACATTCAATAATACCAAAATGAGATAGACACTGGACTTTTACCCAATTTAAAATAAATTCATTTTTTTTCCAATCAAATCTTATCAAGTTGTTGAATGTGCTACACATATCATTTATTTATTTATTTTGGGCTATGCTACATGGTTTTATGCCTAGTTAAGGAATTCATAACATAAATTACTATTCTAATCGTTTCCAACGATTTGATTATTATTGGATACTTTTACAATTCCTGAATAGGGTATGTTATGATTAGACTGAGGTTGAGTAGTTGATAATCTACACAAGAGCACAAGGATTTCAAGAGCATCGCATTGTCTAAGGACTTATTCTTAGTTATATAAAACACATATTAATCCCCTCCATTAACTATGCTAAAAGCATATGTTATCTATAACAATTACATATCAATACCATAAAACGATGACCACATTAACATTAACATTACCAGGAATATTAGCATTAAGATAGGTTTAGGATACTTCATAAGTGTGAACTTCCATGTTGAAGACTAAAGGAATTAAAAACTCCCTCAACTTATCACAATCTTGAAATGTTTTAAATTTGATAATAAAATGTTTTTAAGGTAGATATTGAAATATTTTAATTATGGTATAGATTAAAATATTTTTGTTATTAGTAATTTTTAAATACCATGTATTGACTCTACTTAAACATAAAATTAATTACAAATCTCCCTTATACCAGATTGAAAACAATACCTCTTAACCCAATGAACGAATAAATCAGTGAACAGATAAATTAATAGTTAATGTAAATAAATCAAAAGAATATTTAAAATTTCATATCAATTTTATGTAAAATCGCTAAAAATCAATTGATTCTGTTTAGGTGATAGTACTTCAAAAGGTTATGTGGAGCGTATTTAAAGGTTGATATCAACAATCAATTCCTAAAGACCTGTGTCGCAGTGCTTCTAAATTTAAATTCTTATACAAGGATTTCCAAGCAGATAATGAGTAAAATATAAGTGTGGGGTCGACAGTGAATTGAAGTGGCACATTCTTTTTTCTGCTCATGGATATTCAGCCCACGGTTTATAAAAAAAACACCCACAGTAATATATAAATGCCCACTGTAATATATAAATGCCCACGGTAATATTTAAACGCCCACAGTAATATGAAAACGCCCACAGTGTTATTTAAACGCCCACGGTAATATAAAAATGCCCACAGTGATATGAAAACTCCCACAGTGATATAAAAACGCCCACGGTAATATTTAAACTCCCACGGTAATATAAAAATGCCCACAATGATATGAAAACGCCCACAGTGATATAAAAACACAGTCAAGATTTGAACTAAGAATAACATCGCATCAATGCATAAACGACTATGGATTATAACTATAAAAGCAATCGTCAACGGCTTGTAAAACTACACATCGTATAACTTAAATGCGGATATACAACCTCCAGGAATATACAGCCACAATGAGTAACGCAGCAGCATAAGGTTTCACCCAAAGAACAGTATAACCCCAACCAGAACGCTGACCCCAAAATTTTAGGCAATCAATGAAAGGGCAAAAGCTTAAGCAAAAATTCAACCATTATTACTATGCAGAGACAAATTGCAGAGAAAAACTTATCCGGCGATCAAAAACACACAACAAGGAACTTTTCCATCAATCAAGTTCAAGATTATCAACGCATCAAGGAGCAAGACAAACCATTCAGCCAAGGACAACAATAGAGGTAGACGTTTAATGATATAGATACATAGATGAAGTATAGATTATTTTCCATCGTTTAACAAATTACAACAGCGGGGTCAACGTTTTTACAACTATACAATTTTAATTGCTGAAGTAAATAAATATGCATTCTACTCTACCAAATAAAGATCATATCGTTGCCTTATCGCTCGCCTCAGATGACATCCGCGCACTACATGCCGCTCTCGCTCGTCGACCGTCGAGACCTCACCGGTACCTCCCAGCGAACGCTAGGGGTACTCTGCTTCCCCCTTAGCCTCTCGAGTCGCAAAGGGGCCACACACTATCCAGCTGGTACGTCTAGCTCCCATCTTGCCTCGCAAGGCCGAGCTACCACTCCTATCTGAGCTGGGAAATCCCAACTCCACACAAGTAATCAGTCAAGTCACAATTCCGACAGCATAACATTACGCTAACAGTTGATCCCCCTTCTTCCTTCTCTTCCCTTTCTTTTATAGAGTTTTAGAACTTCTATCTTTCCCTAAATCTCATTAAATTTAAGTTTTAATAAAAATCTTCTAAAAACTCTCCTTCGTACAAGTGTCATCCATCCCCCACGTTTCTCCATTAACTATTTTCTTTAATTTAGTAAATTGTCTTATTTCCCTCACCCACCTAGAGTTACTCCTATTTTTTACTCCTAGGTGTCCCTAGATTCCCTTACAGGTTTTAAATACTTTCCCTAAAATGAAGTGGCTAATTTAGTTCAATTTAGAAGATTCTTAATTGCAGATTCTTTACTAAGTTGACCTCTTGCTTTTTACCATAAGTTCCCCTCTTTCCCTTTTTACGCTGCCTTATTCCCTAGTTTCCTAATTTTTATATTTCCCTCTTTTACTTTTATTTTTAATTTAATATCTTTTTAAACTGTCAAAAGTTAAAACAAATTAATTTCTTCTTGACATTTTTATATCCACTTTTTTTTTATTTCAATTCTTACTCTCTTCATTTTACCCCCAAAAAATTTATAAAGACCAAAACTATTACTTAAGTGGTTTTTAGTTTAAATTTTATTATTTAATTTTTATAAGGTATATTTTCTTAAGGGTAGACAAAATTTTACCCCTAGCGAAGTTTTAGACTTAGGACTTAGATTCTGAACTAGGCGACATTTTAATTAGGGAAGTTGTTTTAAAATTTCTTAAAGTATTGTCTGTCTTAGGGCTATCTAGGTTCCTCCCTCTATCATCATCAACGTGATGTGTCCTTCAAGACGCACCACGTGCTCCAAGGGTGCCACTCACCTCTTTCGTTTCTTTTGCGCGACATGCCCTTTAGGATGCACCACATTCTCCAAGGGTGCCACTCGCCTTTTTGTTTCTTTTGCGCGACATGCCCTTCAAGATACACCACGTGCTCCAAGGGTGCCACTCGCTTCTTATATGATTGGTAGACATCAATAACCCTTGGAGTCAACACTCCGCCAGGTGAACTTGTGGGAGACTAAGGGCTTCTAAGGAATAAGGCCCCCGCCTTATTGCATGCCCTTTAGAATCATCGCGAGGGACTATCGCAATCTTCCCTCGCGGCATCATGGGTCCTCTCGAACTAGGTAATCGTTAACCTACAGTTCGAGCCACGGTGAGAGTGCTAGTAGGTTATGGCAGGGTTGTTGTCCACACCTCTCCCTCAACCTCTTTGGTAGTCATGTGTGTGGCCCTTTTACTCCATATGTGAGTCTGGTCGACAAGCTATCTTCAGCTTGCATCATCAACAATCATGTCAGAACATGTCCACATCATATCATCTAATCAAATGTACTAAAATCAAAGTAAAACAATCAAACCCCAATAGCACACTCCCTGACTCGATCCGGAGTCCAAGGGGTTTTGTCGATGCCTCTGCATCCTCAAGGTCCAAAACCCTGCACACTTAGTAAAATCGAGTCAATAGCACCTGTCTATGTCAGTGCAGTAAAACATCATGTCATCTACCATAACACATCATAATCAAGGAAAAATGTTTTAATATCATAATAGTCTGGATCACTTGCGAGCAAATGTCCTCAAAGAATAATTTTTCTCAGTGCACCAGAGCGAGATGTTACATACACCCCCTCTTGGTCTAAACTTCATTCGTAATTTTCTTAGTATAAATGTCAAAAATAAAGTGTATCACAGTGTCATATGTCTAGCTATCAAAAAAAAATGGAAACTGTTGGCATATATCATATGCGTCCTCCCAGGTCGTCGAGTGCAGACTATAATTGTCCCACTGGACCGTGACTTGATCTACCGTTCGATGTCGTAACTATCGAACGCGGTGATCTAAGATGCAGATCGACTCAGCCGTGAGTGCTCCCTCATCCAATAACTGCAAGGAACTCATGTCAATCACATGTGTAGGATCACTAATATAATGTCTCAAAACAGATACATGAAAAACATCGTGCATACGCCTCAAAGAATCAGGCAAGGCTAGTCGATAGGCCACGGGCCCCTTTGTCTCCACAATCTTGAAAGGTCCCACGAACCTAGGAAAGAGTTTATCTCCCCTTCCAAACTTGATTGAACTCTTATGCGGTTTAACCCGCAAGAAGACTCGAACGTCGACCTCGTAACTACAATCGACTCGGTGCACATCGACATAACTCTTATGTCGATCTTGTGCTTCTTTAATCCTTTGTCTTATGGTTTTCATTTGCTCTTCCATTTCTTGGATTGCTTCTGGTCCCACCATGACCCTATCCTCAAGCCGATCCCAACTCAAGGGCGTTCAACACGGTCACCCGTAAAGAAACTCGAAAGGCGCCATCTTAATGGTGCTTTGGTAACTATTGTTGTAAGCGAACTCCACTAGCGGCAAGAATTCTTCCCAATTCTTTTGTTGGTCCATTATGTACATGCGTAACATGTCCTCCAAGATTTGGTTCATTCATTCAGTATGTTCATCAATCTCTGGGTGATACGCAGTACTAAAGTTAAGTTGGGTTCCCAAGGCCTCTTGGAAACTTGTCCAAAATCGTCCGGTAAACACCGATCCTCAATCAGATATAATCCTCTTAGGCACACCGTGCAGCCTCACAATCTCACTGATGAAAACTCTAGCAATGTCAGGTGCCTAATACATCGTACGCACAGGAATAAAGTGATCACTCTTCGTCAGAGTGTCTACTACTACAAAAATCGAGTCATGTCTCCTAGCTGTCAGTGGCAATCCAACAATAAATTCCATCGAAATAGCCTCCCATTTCGATTCTAGAATAGCATGTGGTTGAGGTAATCCTGTTGGGTGTCTACGTTCAGCCTTTACCTGCTGACACTCTAGAAATCTGGCCAAATAGTTGACTATGTCGACCTTCATTCCCTTCCAGAAGAATAAGGGTTTAAGGTCTGCCCTCATCTTCGTGACTCCTAGGTGAGCCATGTAAACTGCTCTATGAGCCTCGCTCAGGATCAACATCCTCAACTTGTCATTTGGCGGTACGTAAATCCGACTTTTAAACCTCAATAACCCATCGCCATCGAATGAAAATCCCGCATATCATGGTACCATCATTGTGTTTGGTCTAATAAAACCCTCGACCTCTTTGTACCAGTAATTGTCACGCTGTAAAGTGAGAATCTTCTCACGTAAATTCATCTGAAGAGGCAACACCGAGAAGATGTGTGGTCTCCGACTCAAATCATCTGCCACTCGGTTCATTGTTCCATTTATGTAAGTAATCTCTAAGTCATACTCGATAAGCAATTTCGACCAAGGTCGTTGTCGTGTGTTTAGGTCGCTTTGCGTAAAAATGTGTTGTAGTCCACAATGATCAGTCTTTAGTTCAAATTTTCGTCCAACAAGTTAGTGTCTCCAAACCTTCAAGGCATATACAATGGCTAATAACTCCAAATCATGCGTCGTGTAGTTCTCCTCATGCCTTCTCAGTTTCCTCGAAATGTAAGCAATCACTCGTCCGTCTTGCATCAAGACTCCACCTAAACCTTCCTTGGATGCGTCTGTGCATACCAAGAAGTCCGCATCCATGTCAGGGACCTTTAGTACCGGTGTTGTTGTTAACAACTCCTTAAGCTTCCAAAATGCTTCCGCGCATTTCTCGGTCCAAACAAACTTCTTGTTTTTCTTATGCAATTTCGTGATCGGATTTTCTATCTTCGAAAATCCCTCGACAAACCGTTGATAGTATCTGGCTAAACCCATAAAGCTATGTACTTCCGTGACATTCATCGGTGCAGGCCATTCCATAATAGCCTTGACCTTGGGTGGATCCATGGTGATACCTTCGTTGGAGATGACATGCCCTAAGTAGTGAATCCTCGATTGATAAAAAGATCATTTGGACAATTTCCCGTACAATTTGTGCTCTCACAGACACTGTAATACCAAGCACAAGTGCTCGTCATGCTCCTTCGTTGTCCGAGAGTAGATCAAAATGTCATCAATGAACACTTGGACGAACTTTTCCAAGTACTCGTGGAACACCCCATTCATCAAACTCATAAATACCCCTGGGGCGTTTGTCAGTCCAAACGGTAAAATAGTAAATTCATAATTTCCAAAACTCATCTTAAAGGCGATCTTAGGGACGTCATTCTCCTTGATCCGTAACTGGTGATACCCTGATCGCAAATCGATCTTGGAGAACACCGTCACACCCTTCATTTGATCGAATAGATCATCAATTCTCGGCAAGGGATATTGGTTCTTGATCGTAGCCTTGTTCAGTTGATGGTAGTCAATGCAAAAACTCCATGATCCATCCTTCTTTCATATGAAAATAACTGGTGCACCCCATGGTGACACACTAGGACATATCAGTCTTAGGTCCAGCAACTCCTTCAGTTTCATTTTCAACTCTTGCAACTCCAGGGTCGACATCCGATAAGGCATTCTTGCTATTGGTTCGGTCCCCGGTTTCAGGTCTATGGTAAACTCCAATTCCCTTTCTGGTAGCATCCCAAGTAACTCCTCTGGAAATGCGTCCGCAAACTCTCTCACCACCGAAAGGTGTTCTAGAACTTCCACTACTCCCTTCTCGTTTAACGCAAGGATAGTGTAAAGCTTGCAACCCTTGCGCGTACTCTTACATAGTTGTAAGGAAGAGATGAACCTCAAGGAAACTCCCAGGTTTCATCCTACAATCATACATCTCTGTCCTTTGTCATCGACCAAGCTCAACCGTTTTGTCTTACAGTTGAGTATCGCCTCATGCGATTCTATTCAATCCATACCAATCATGACATCATAATATCCTAAGATCGTGACGTACAAGTTGGTCATCGTGACAAACTCTCCTAGGTTAAGGGCACATCCCGTAACCTTTCCTCCAACCTTCTGTTTGGCTCCCAAAGCCATCTTTATGAAGATAAACTCGTCATGTTCGACTGCCTTCACTTTAATCCTTTTTAGCGCTGCACCAGAAATGAAACTCTTGGTAGCACTGGAATCTATCAAAATACTAAGGGTCTGGTCAGCGACGGTACCTGTCGTCTCGAGCATAGTCGACTGGTGCTCTGCCTGGCGGTTATTCACTGTTGCATGAATCCGATGGGCCTGGCCCATATCTCCCACTATAGTGGGTCTGGATGATCTGGACGCTCTGTTCCTCTCCATAGGATAGTCGTGTTGGTAGTGTGGCTCCCCACACGTCCAACACCCCTTCTTCGGCCCAGTAGTCCTGGTACCCGAAGTAGAAGATGATGGCCCATCGGCCTGGAACCCTGGTTTGTTCTGTTGAACAGGCCTAAATTGCTGGTGGTGTGGGCGACGCTATTGCTGATGTTGTAGTCCCTGATAAGGTGTCCGTTGTTGAGGCATCAGTCGTCGGGTTGTAGTGAAAGTGGACCCCCTCTGGAAGCCGCGATATCCCAATGTATGTCTCATTGGTGTCTGGTGCTACTGTGTTACAGATGAAACCTACCCTGCTGGTCTCACTAGAGTCCTATTCTAAACCACACTGATAAGCTCCTCCTCTGTTATGAGGGCCTTCTGGATGGCATCATGCAAGGTTTGAGGCATCAAAATCCTAACCCTTGCACACAGGCTATCGTTAAGGCCAAACATGAACCTGTTGACCTTAATTTTCTCCTTGTTAAGGTCCAGAGCATACCAGAGTAGCTCCATAAAATGGGCCTCATACTCGGGCACTGTACGACCTCCCTGTCATAAGGCATTGAACTCATTGAGTTGACGCTCAATGAATTCCTCTGAAAGGTACCTCTCTCGGAACCGTTCCTCGAATAGTTTCCATGACATGTCTTCAACGACCATGTTCAGCTGCGGTAGGAGTGTCTTCCACCATAGAAGAGTGCTCCTCTTCAATTGAAAGACCGCCATGTGGACCTTCATGTTGGAGGTATAATCGCGAAGTGTGAAGCATATTGCCATGATCTCCAACCATGCCTCGACGGCTGTGTCGTCAGGGGCACCAAAGAACTCCGGAAATTTGACCTTCTCAAGTTCACGGTGAATGCTACCAGTAACGGTCGGTGTGCTCGGTGGAACCTCAATGTGTGCCTGCGCCCTAGACTCATCTATGTCCAAACGGCTGATTAGTGCCTCGAACATGCGCTAAAAGAATCTCATCATTCTGATTACATCACCAACTACTATCTGCTCCTGCCCGAGAACCTGCTCGTCTCCTTGGGGGTTAGACCCCTCAAGTGTGGAAGCTACTGGAGGCGTTGCGCCTCCTCCCCTAGCACCCCATCGTCTACCTCCGTGACATCCTCTAACCATGATTACCTGCATGCACATAATCAACTCGATCAACAATAGTATAATTAAATCATGTCAACAAAAGCTATAGCGATCCCAAGTCGCGGGTTGAACTCGCTCTGATACCATATATAACATTCCTCCTCGTTACGAAGACAAACCCCATATAACAAGTAATTTTTTTTTTTTTTGGTGTGTCCGTGTGTACAAGGGTAACAAGACATTATACTATGTGCCACCTGATGACGACAAATCATGACACATACAACTGCGATATCAACATAAAGATCCAAGACGCAGATCAAGTAACTACATGCATTTAACAACGATCAAGCGACAAATAAGTAAGACCGACTACCCGCCCATCCTACCCTGCAATGGTTAGGACCTCCAAAACACATAAGCAACGTTCAAGCCCAGGTTCCCATCAATTTTAACCATTTAAAGTCTCAGGGCTGGTGACTATTCTGAGGAACATGGAGGTGTCTACAACCCGCCCGACACAAGAAGAACAAGCCTTCTAAGCTAAGGACAAAAACATAACCATCAAGGATTGCAAGAACACGGTTATCCATATTAAAGTAAAATGTGATAGTAAAACAATATTAACTTATCAAGGTACTCACTACTGTTCCAGTATTGCATGGGAGGTGTACTTTTAATTCAAATTTCAAGACAATGGCAATCAATAAAGCAAGTAAGGTAATTAACACATCTTATTCCAACCTTCATTACGAGCCTTGCAATGCATGTCTAAAGTGCATAATATCATTAACATACGATCTAAATTAGTCTTGAAAACATTTCACTTCGCAATTCTAAATTACCAGTGACAACAAGGCATCATCTAATTTGTCATTTAAAGAACATTACTAAGAAAGTCTAAAATTCAATTGGATTAATAATTAAAGTAAAAGTAATCATCAATCAAAATCTAACTAGTCTGTCAGCCAACCATCTACACGTCATTATAATTCAAGTATCTAAATTGGAATTGAAAGAAGCATATACTCAACACCCATAAGAATGACAAGGCAGGTTAGTCAAATAAGAATTTGTGCTAGCTAAAAAGACATTCTATTTTGTAAAGCGTCACTCCTTCCACATCACCCTTTATTATTTACATTGATTATTTTATTTTCTTCCCAATTTCATACAACCACATTCAATAATACCAAAATGAGATAGACACTGGAATTTTACCCAATTTAAAATAAATTCGTTTTTTTTCCAATCAAATCTTATCAAGTTGTTGAATGTGCTACAAATATCATTTACTTATTTATTTTGGGCTATGCTACATGGTTTTATGCCTAGTTAAGGAATTGATAACATAAATTACTATTCTAATCATTTCCAACGATTTAATTATTATTGGATACTTTTACAATTGTTGAATAGGGTATGTTATGATTAGACTGAGGTTGATTAGTTGATAATCTACACAAGAGCACAAGGATTTCAAGAGCATCTCACTATCTAAGGACTTATTCTTAGTTATATAAAACACATATTAATCCCCTCCATTAACTATGCAAAAAGAAGATGTTATCTATAACAATTACATATCAATACCATAAAACGATGACCACATTAACATTACCAAGAATATTAGCATTAAGATAGGTTTAGGATACTTCATAAGTGTGAACTCCATGTTGAAGACTAAAGGAATTAAAAACTCTCTCAACTTATCACAACCTTGAAATGTTTTAAATTTGATAATAAAATATTTTTAAAGTAGATATTGAAATATTTTAATTATGGTATAGATTAAAATATTTTTGTTATTAGTAATTTTTAAATACCATGTATTCACTCTACTTAAACATAAAATTAATTACAAATCTCCTTTATACCATACTAAAAACAATACCTCTTAACCCAATGAACGAATAAATCAGTGAACGGATAAATTAATAGTTAATGTAAATAAATCAAAAGAATATTTAAAATTTCATATCAATTTTATGTAAAATCGCTAAAAATCAATTGATTCTGATCAAGTGATAGTACTTCAAAAGGTTATGTGGAGTGTATTTAAAGGTTGATCCCAACAATCAATTCCTAAAGACCTATGCCGTAGTGCTTCTAAATTTAAATTCTTATACAAGGATTTCCAAGCAGATAATGAGTAAAATACAAGTAAAATATAAGTATGGGGTCGACGGTGGATTGAAGTGGCACATTCTTTTCTCTGCTCATGGATATTCAGCCCACAGTTTATAAAAAAAAATGTCCACAGTAATATATAAACGCCCACTGTAATATATAAATGCCCACGGTAATATTTAAACGCCCACGGTAATATGAAAACGCCCACGGTGATATAAAAATGCCCACAATGATATTTAAACGCCCACGGTAATATAAAAACACCCACAGTGATATGAAAATTCCCATAGTGATATAGTAATGCCCACAATAATATTTAAATGCCCACGGTAATATAAAAACGCCCATAGTGATATGAAAACGCCCACAATGATATGAAAACGCCCACGGTAATATAAAAACACCCACAGTGATATGAAAACGCCCATAGTGATATAAAAACACAGTCAAGATTTGAACTAAGAATCACATCGCATCAATGCATAAACAACTATGGATTATAACTATAACAACAATCGTCAACCGCTTGTAAAACTACACATCATATAACTTAAATGCGGATATACAACCTCCAGGAATATACAGCCACAATGAGTAACGCAACAGCATAAGGTTTCAAATAAAGAACAGTATAACCCCAACCAGAACGATGACCACAAAATTTTAGGCAATCAATTAAAGGGCAAAAGATTAATACAAAATTCAACCATTATTACTGTGTAGAGACAAATTGCAGAGAAAAATTTATCCGGCGATCAAAAACACACAACAAGGAACTTTTCCCTCAATCAAGTTCAAGATTATCAATGCATCAAGGAGCAAGACAAATCATTCAGCCAAGGACAACAACAGAGGTAGATGTTTAATGATACAGATACATAGATGAAGTATAGATTATTTTCCATTGTTTACCGGATTACAACAGCGGGGTCAATGTTTTTACAACCATACAATTTTAATTGTCAAAGTAAATAAATATGCATTCTACTCTACCAAATAAAGATCATACCATTGCCTTATCGCTCGCCTCAGATGGCGTCCGTGCACTCCGTGCCGCTCCCGCTCGTCAACAGTCGAGACCTCATCGGTACCTCCCAGCCAATGCTATGGGTACTCCGGTTCCCCCTTAGACCCCCGAGCCACGAAGGGGCCACACACTATCTAGATGGTACGTCTAGCTCCTAGCTCGCCTTTCAAGGCCGAGCTACCACTCCTATCCGAGCTGGAAAATCCAAACTCCCCACAAGTAATCAGTCAAGTCACAATTATGGCAGCGTAACGTTACACTAACAGCCGATCCCCCTTCTTCCTTCTCTTCACTTTCTTTTATAGAGTTTTAGAACTTCCATCTTTCCCTAAATCTCATTAAATTTAAGTTTTAATAAAAATCTTCTAAAAACTCTCCTTCGTACAAGTGTCATCCATCCCCCACGTTTCTCCATTAGCTATTTTCTTTAAAAAATTAAATTGTCTTATTTCCTTCACCCACCTAGAGTTACTCCTATTTTTACTCCTAGGTGTCCCTAGATTCCCTTACAGGTTTTAAATACTTTCCCTAAAATGAAGTGGCTAATTTAATTCAATTTAGAAGGTTCTTAATTGCAGATTATTTACTAAGTTGACCTCTTTCTTTTTACCATAAGTTCCCCTCTTTCCCTTTTTACGCTGCCTAATTCCCTAGTTTCCTAATTTTTATATTTCGCTCTTTTACTTTTATTATTAATTTAGTATCTTTTTAAACTATCAAAAGTTAAAATAAATTAATTATTTCTTAACATTTTATATCCACTTATTTTTTTATTTAAATTCTTACTCTCTTCATTTTACCCCCAAAAAATTTATGAAGACCAAAACTATTACTTATGTGGTTTTTAGTTTATATTTTATTATTTAATTTTTATAAGGTATATTTTCTTAAGGGTAAACAAAATTTTACCCCTAGCGGAGTTTTAGACTTAGGACTCAGATTCTGAACTAGGCCACATTTTAATTAGGGAAGTTGTTTTAAAATTTCTTAAAGTGTTGTCTGTCTTAGGGCCATCTAGGTTCCTCCCTCTATCATCATCAACGCGACGTGCCCTTCAAGACTCACCACGTGCTCTAAAGGTGCCACTCACCTCTTTCATTTCTTTTGTGCGATGTGCCCTTCAGGATGCACCACGTGCTCCAAGGGTGCCACTCGCCTTTTTGTTTATTTTGTGCAACGTGCCCTTCAGGATGCACCACGTGCTCCAAGGGTGCCACTTGCTTCTTAACTGATTGGTAGACATCAATAACCCCTAGAGTCAATACTCCGCCAGGTGAACTTGTGGGAGACTAAGGGCTTCTAAGGAATAAGGCCCCTGCCTTATTGTGCGCCCCTTATGATCATCGGGAGCGACTATCGCAGTCTGCCCTCGCAGCATCGTGGGTCCTCTCGAACTAGGTAATCGTTAACCTACAATTCGAGCCACGACAGGAGTGCTAGTAGGTTGTGGCAGGGTTGCTATCCACACCTCTCCCTCAACCTCTCTGGTAGTCGTGTGTGTGGCCCCTTTACTCTATATGTGAGTCTCGTCGGCAAGCTATAGTCAGCATGCATCATCAACAATCATGTCAGAACATGTCCACATCATATCATCTAATCAAATGTACTAAAATCACAGTAAAACAATCAAACCCCAATAGCACACTCTCTGACTCGATCCGGAGTCCAAGGGGTTCTGTCGATGCCTCTGCATCCTCAAGGTCCAAAACCCTGCACACTCAGTAAAACTAAGTCAATAGCACATGTCTATGTCTGTGCAGTAAAACATCATGTCATCTACCATAACGCATCATAATCAAGGACAAATGTTTTAATATCATAATAGTCCGGATCACTTGCGAGCAAGTGTCCTCAAAGAAAAGTTTTGTCAATGCACCAGAGCTGGATGTTACACTGCTTAACTCCGAACACTATGTCATCTAAAGAAAAAAAATGCCATCCTCTATAGGGATAATAGGAATTGTGTCCATGGCATTAGGGAACTCGTAAATACTTTTAAGGTAGGAATTCCAGTCCCTTAAGGGAATCATATTATTTTCTTTAGTATTGTAGTTTAGAATTTGTCTCCAGAACTTCTTAGGATCTTGCTTAGATAGTTGTGAAACATGATCTTTCATTTTATTGATATAGTACCTTTTTTCCTTTTAATTAGGGATTTGTACCTATTGATCTTTTCGATTTTCAAGGAATCATTAGAAGCATTCCTAATGAATTACCTATCAATTTTACATTCTTTATCATACCAAAGGTTGGTCATTTTATTATTCTTTTTATAGGACACCTCGAAACAAAACTTGTTAATAGAAGTGGAAAGGGTAGTTGTAAATTAGGATAGAGTTCTTCAATGTTGTCCTTATAAGTTAGGAGATGTAATTTACTATTTAAATCCTTTAAGAAAAGGTCAAATTTACTTTTTTCAAAGTGCAATTGCCCTTGATTATTAGAATTTTCTTCAATTGCACTCCTGTGCATGGAAAATATTAGATCTAGGGTTAAAGGTTTATGATCAGAGTCAGGTTCATGGTCATTTAAAAGTTCAAAAGTTGTTATTTGGTTGGAAACAGGGATATCATATATCACATATCTACGACACTACTACCTAGCACGTGATTACAAGTCATATGGTTGGAGTTTGGCCACTTCATTACTACATTGCAAATTATTAGTTCTTGAGAGTTGTAGATATTGACCAAATCAATACCAAACAAATTCTCAATTAGGTCTTCAGATCTTTTTTTTGTAACTATTAGATAAAACAAGGTCCCCATCTAGCCATAAAGGATTATGGTTGGAATCAATGCTTAAAAGAGTATCTTGTTTAGTTGCAGTCTTAGAATTAAATTCTCTTCGTAGGAGGATATTACCTTCATTTTTCAAAATATAAATATCTTGTTCTAAATTGTTATAGGGACAATTTCTATCTAGATTGTTTTTGTTATAAAAAGTAGAATTAATAGGTGCAAAACAAAAAAATGTTGTATACATCTTCTTAGCATTGGTGTCTAAAATTTCTATCCAAATGTATTGGTTGAGAGGGTCGATCTTATGAAGTTCAATGTGAGGAGAAATTCTCTTTCTAATATAACAAGTTATGCCTCCTATCCCTCTACGATGGGGATTTTTGTTCCAGGCCGACCACAAGACAAATCCTTCTATGTTAGGGACCTTAGACTCTCCATGCTCTCAATTTTCAACTAGATAACTAATATCAATATCACTCGGGATCCAACTTATCTCAGGACCTTTGCACCATGGAAAGCCACAACAGTTCCAAAAAAGGATCCTGAGTGTCCCAAATTCCTATTTATTATTATCCTTATGGTATCTATCCTCAACAATAGCTTTTCGATTTTTAATTATTTCCCATTTTCCATCTTTCCTCGCTTAATTTACCTTTTGAACTTTCTTCCTTAATTCAGGTTGGTCTTTGGGAATGAGGTCTTCATTTATAAATATTCATGACCCTTTTAAACTCAGAGATTTACTGAGTATGTTATATTTATGGTCATTACAACTAACTTTGACACAGATCAACCTATTTTTGTGATCAATTAGTTTTCCTATGAGGTAAGTTGTATCAATTTGTGATTTATTATTTAATTCTTCTTTTACTATTGCTAGTGTATCCTCCTCTTGTTCTTTTATACCGAAAATTATGAGGTTCAAGGATATTTTACTACGCTCATGGTCTAGTTCGATTATCTTATTCATTTCCTCTTTGATGGGTTTGATATCTAATTTTTTTTCTATATTACCGAGGGTCAAATTGTTGGTTAGCTTTTCTTATAGCTCTTTAACCTTGTCTCTCATGTTGCTATTTTCTTTAGCCTCTCCTTCTTGGGTTGATTGTTTATGTTTTTCCATTTCTTGAATCCTATCCTTCATTGTCTACAATTCACTATTGAACCCTAAGAATATATCCTCTATTTTAGTTTGAATGGTATATTTGAAGAGTCTAATGTTTTTACCAAGCATTTCCTCTAGCTCTATTTGGAGTTTTAGGTCTCTTTCTTTACTCCTTTTTTCTAATGATTGTAACTCTATTTGGTTTTTGACATCTCTCTTCTCTAATTTTTTTCTAATGATCCAATATAATAGTAAAGGAGCTCTAGGGTGATTCTTTGGGGCCTCCCCCTGATAGCATATTGGGTGATTTTTGGAATAGGTGGTGAAGTGCTCATATTGAAAAGAAAAGAAAAAAATTAACAATTATTATTTTGGATCTACTTTAAAAATGGAAAATGATTGATATTAATTATTATCTCTCAAATCAACTTTGGCTTATTAAACTTAAATAAATAAATAAAATATATTTAAATCTCTTTAATTCACATCACCCATAGTAACTACAAAGATTATTCTCATCTCCTTCAAAATAAAAGAGATACATTATTATAAATAAAATATATCCTTCAAAACTGTAGAAATAAAATGATATAATGTTAGAAATAAATATCTCCTTCAAAATCAATAAAAAAATAGTATTCCTGGTTAAATATATATAATTGTTTAAAACTCTTGTATTTTCAAAATATAATAAATTTTATATTTTTTTATTTTTTTTAAACAATTTTTAAATATAAAATTTGATAGAATTTTCATACTTATAAAAAAAGAATGTTTACGAAATGGAAGAAAAAATAAAATTTCAATAATTATTATTTTATAATTTATATACGTTCTTAGAGTGAGAGAAGTGTAATTATGAAAATTTCAAAATTATAAAAAACTAATTATTATTTTATAATTTATATACGTTCTTAGAGTGAGAGAAGTGTAATTATGAAAATTTCAAAATTATAAAAAAATAATGTTTTGAAAAATAAAAGATAAAATATAAAATAAAAATAAAAAGTCATAATTTTATAATTTTTATTTAAAAATATTATGAATTATAAAATTAATACACAATAAATTAATCTATTTCAATAGTAACCTATTAAAAATAAAAAGGTTGTGAATGGGTCCAACTTAAATACTTGGTAAAAAAAGATATTATTTTTTTCACATAGGTTCAAATCCCGTTTATAAAATGTTTTCAACTAGATAAGATAAATTATAACTAATAAAGAATAAATGTGTTAATCGATACATCTTGGATGTTTTTCTTTTGACCACTATTGAATTTTGCATTATATATAAATATATACTTGCTTTAGATTTCATTATCATCGGATTACCAAAAAATAAAGCATAGTTTTAGATTGATAATTATATTAAAAAAATGTTTAAAAAACAATTTCAATTGATTTTTTTTTTTGTTTCGTTTTCCTAATAAAGCGACACAAAACATAGATGACTTGGAAAAAAATTCATACTTGTTTACAATTGCACATTGTTTTCATCGTTTTTCTGCTCTCCACAATCATGGGTACCTGTGCCTTCGATTTCCATGAGAACCTAGTTCTGGTACATTGTCTCAGTCTATGCCCCCCACCCATCTTGTGCCCCCCTTTTGATTAGAGATTTGAGTTCCCGAGTTATTTCATTTCAAGGAGATATAATCCACCCAATAAGACAATAGCAACACCCAGATTCTACTACATTCTTCTTACAATGATTCAATCTAACATTTTTGACTAAGAAGAAGGTTGGAAAGACTATCATTGTAAGATATGCAAGAATGTTTCAATTCTTCCACCTGGGAGGTGAAGACCAAGATAACCCTCTTGTTGTCATATCATATCTCATCATTCATGGGAAGGAATCGTTCAAACTCCTAGGCGTAGTCATGTTCCATCATTTCCCTTTACCCATGCACTAAAAATGAAGAGAGAAATGGAAGATCCTCACAAAACCCAGAACGAAAGCTCAAAATAAAAGGGAAGCCCCAAATTATTCCAGCCCATAAGGTCCCACACAAGAAAAACTCAATAAGTAATGAATTTTGAGACGTAAATATATCATCCATTCCCAATACAACATGAAATTGAAATGATTAACCCTCTGAGTTCATTTTTAACGTCCCAAGATGCACCTCAATTGTCAAACCATGGTTCTTCCCTTGCCAAATCATTGAAATCTCGCACTGAACCAAAACATTCTCAGCTAAATCATCCCACTACCATAAAACACTTCTACAAGACTAGGGAGACTCCCTCCTAGGGGTATCCCATATATTTTTCTCCTCCCCATGTCCATGCATTGAAATCCCTCATGTGAATCTAACCTTAATAAATGAAAGTAGACTCTCTTTCTCATGTTGTCCCTCTGCCACCTACTCGCCTTATTTGACCTCTGGGAAAGCCACACAATTTGTACTTTGGTTATGATCCACTTAGCCATTATATCAATAATTAACCTCCTAATAAAAGGATGATTAGGGAATTGTGGCATAATTAAATTCACCATTTTGCATAATTCACCTTGGAGTCATCAATGTCACATGTTTTTCCCATGCATCCACCTCTTCATTCAATGCCCTCTTGATGTGGAAAAATGAGACCTTATCAAATTGAGATACAAATTTCTTGATCTATGTCATAATGCCTTAAATTTCATTCCCTGGATAGATTTTTCTCAATGATTATTGCCCCAATGATTAACAATGGATCCCCAAAGACCACCGGGGACTTAATTGCATGATTTCTAGAAATGGTTAAGCCACACCATACTGAACATGATTTTCCAATATTATTCGTCACCTTCACTAGACACCAAGCTTAATGCATAATGTTGTTCCTCCTAGGATCATGGATACTCCCACCTGCACCTGCCACCCTTGAACTCACCCCCGAAGTAATTAATAAGATAAAATGTTATCCTTTGCACATGGTTTCAAATTTCACTTATAAAATGTTCTGACTAAATCAAATTTTAGTTTACATATTATTTTCATAAATAACATTAAAATAAATAAACTAAAAGTCGTATGCTAATTGTTCTATGTTTTGTCCCTTTTTCCAAGCATATTTTCCTTTTAATATTTCCCAAATTCTAGTGATTGATTGTTGGATAAGCATATTTGAGTGGTTAATTATGTATAGTCCAAGTGTCTCGAGATTTTTTCATCACGTTGAATCCATCTCCGCATTTATAAATGCAATTTAAATGACAAAAAATGGTGATTTCCTATAGATTTATATCGTCGGATTCCAGTGAAAGGGGACAAAATGTAGAATGATTAAACAATGCCAAACTAAAATATTATCTCTATTTTTTTACTTGTGGGACTATCCTTTGGATATGAAATCACTACCGAGGAGCATCTAAGTCATCAAAAGGGATCACACTTGACCCCATAGCTAGTTGTATTTCTTAGCTAGGCGTCTCCTCCCGACTTTCGACCCTGGGTGGCCCTACAAATGAAACCCTTTGAAACCAATCACGCTAAAAATATTTGACAAATCCGATCTATATTATTAAGGAATAATCATTTCTTTCATTAATTAAAAAAAATATATAATTAACAAGAAGTGACTTGGAAATGTATATGTGTTATTATTATGACACATTGATACATAATAGGCATAAAACCAAAAATGATATGTGTATCCCATATTCACCATCAAATTATAAATTGTTATGTCTAATAAAAAAATTTGTTAAGAAAAGTGTTAAAATAATACCAAATATAAAAGATTACCACTTCACTCCACACACCAAAGAGTGCCAAAAGCATGTACCACCCACACAAAAAGGTGTCAAAAGCATGAATAATGAGGGTTTGGTTGCAAATGGATTTATACATACATGCATTTTCCCCATGTAATCCTATTACCTGTGTAGATCCATACCAACTCGAATCTATCATGCGAAGAGAGGGATCAAATCCCATTCCATGAGGTGCAAACGTTTCCTCAAATTTTTTCAATTAAAATAAAGTTTTCACTTCAAGGGACTTGATTGCTCTCCTCTCATGATATATCTTAAATTGAGATGGATTTATGTTGGTTATATGTGTGTGTGTGTGTGCAACTTGTCAACTCTATATTGAGAATGGAAGGAATTCTCATAGTGATCAAGACACCATTGAAATGTTTTCACTACCTAAGTAGATCAAACTTAACCCTGAATATATCAAGAGCCTAGGGAAATCAGATATCTCAAGGTGCAAACTTATTTTAAAGACAAAACTCGAGGAAAGGTTTGCACCTTTATATATTAGAGGTTAAGTTCGATCTACACTGGTTTATATTTTTTTTTAATATTAAAAGACACCTAAATAAAGTTATATAAAGCACGTGTACAATTCTATCAAAGGATCAACAAATTTTTCTTTCCTTCTTTTAAATGATGAAGACATAAAATCTTTCGATATTAGACCCCTTGGTAAAGTCTACAGAGGTATACATACCCTAACCCCCTCTGGATTTGAACTTGTGACCTCTTAAGAGGAAATACATGTTCTTAACCATTAGGCCCACTTAGGCCCACTCAAGTTGTATATAATAATAATCTATTTTTAAGGTCACGACCAAGCCACACCAAATTAGTGTATGAGACTCCATGTTTGTGGGACAAGAGACCCCTCCACCCAATAATTTCACTAATAAAATGATCTTATATATAAAAAAGACTCCCAATAAACATCACTTTCAATTTTTTCATAAGTAAATAATCAAAGTACATTGTCATAGCTCATTATATATGTAAGACATAGATATTAAACGATTGCCATGGAAATATTTATTAGTTCATTTCCAATATACATAAGTCGTCTTTGCTTCCACCATCAATAACACATGTGGGCATTCACATCAATTATTATATCAATGACTCCTCTCCCCGAACGGTCCTCGGTTTTTCCATGTTAAACTGAATAACTACAACGAAGATATAAGATATATTAAAATGCCGTGATTAGAAACCATATATTTTAATTGATTTCTATATGTATAGCTTTGAACAAGGCAATAAGATTTCATTCCGGTATAGAAACATGGATTTTGATTATAAATGACAAAGATATACACGTAGTAACAAAAATCTTTCGAGTCATATAATTTATGGGCTAAAACCTCTTTCCCATAATTGCCATTATGCGCTACATTTGGAAAGTTTTGTACTTCTTCATTGATAGATTTCTGGTGAACGTAAACAATTTTTATCTATTCTAGTTTCACATCATTCATAAAATTTTAAATTCAATAAAACTGCATATTACTTATGGTGCACCTAATTGAAGGGGTCAGAAGCAGAACACAGACAAATAATCCACAAAAGTAATTGTATTGCTTGATACAAAATGTTTACATATCCCTCTATAAATAGAGGTTTTTAGAAAACTCTCGAACGTCCAGAAGGTTCTTGGAGTGTCGGTGGATTGTCAGTGGATATGTCGGTAGAGCTCTCTCGAGGTTGGTGGAAGCTTCGGGTTAGGTAGAAATTAACTTATTCCAACACTCCCTCTTAATTTCTACCACTAATTACATCAATATTTTCAATGTCCAATGCTTTTCTCAAATATTCAAATTGGTCTTGTGCTCATAGCTTTTGCAAGTTGCTCTTTTGATCTGCAATGTCTCCTCCTTAACAAATACATGTCTTGGTTAGGTATTTATCTTAGTCATGTCATCATCTTCAATTTCTATCTTCATATGGTTGGGCTTCCTTCAATGTGGTCCTTTATTACACAACACGCGCTCACTTGAGTTTCATCATTTTTGTTTCTTCTTTTGCACCTGCATAACATTAATTAATGCTCAAACTTTTGCGTCTTCTTTTTGCACCTGCAAACAACTTGGTCATTGATGTCCATATAAAAAGAGATCCATCTACCGAGATACATGGGTACCATCTGATGTACTCGCCAGTTCTCTAGGTATCCTTTTCACATACATGGTTCATCAATACATTAGACTCCTTTAGTCATAACTTGGTCCCAACCAACTCATACTCTGAGATTACTTAATCTCACAGTCCTCCCCTTAATCGAAGATCTAACTTCTCCGATCACCATCAAACTTAGATACGAGTACACTTGCCACCCTCGTACCTACCTAGTGGTTAATTCCACAGCTTGATGCCACATCCACTCTTTATGCCTAAGAGGGATACACTCTACATGATCACTCTAATCCATGTAGGCCTGTCTTAATAGGGCTTACTAAACACCTGGGGAATATAGCTTGCCTTGCCTATGGCTAAGCTTTACAACTTTGGACCAACAACCTCTTGGGGAATATAGCTTGTCTATGCCTATGGCTAAGTTTTTCAACTCAAAAAACCTCTAGGGTGTCAGGTACTACCGATCATGCACCCCTTTCATCATATATACATCATTTCATTTCAGGTACAAAAATTCCCCATTCTTTACTAAATGCCCAACAAATTACAAACCCATTACATATGAAACACTTCAATATGCCCAATAAACCCATTGCTTATTATCACTATACATGTCCTCTATGAAAAATGGAAACAGGGTTGCAAGAAGTCTGCCAACTCCAATTTGAAATCACACATGACTTAGACACTTGACCTTGACCTTCTCACCTTTTATAACTTAACTCTCTCCTTTTACAACTTGACTCAATGACCATTCCAAGCACTTTCGATAATAAAGTTCTCACTTTAACTTTAACTAGCACTCATTTTGACTTTTCTTTTTTACATTTCAAGACTCCTTTTCACACATTTACATTTCAAGACTCATTCAAAAACTTGATCTCTTGACCTTGACCTTCTCTCAGCTTTTACAACTTGACTCAATTTCTAACACTGAACCGAACTGCACATGACCATTCATGTTCATTCCCTCTTCTCCTCTTTTATGGAGACAACGCATCCCCGTGATAAATTCCTCTTTGAAGCACAAGTGCAAATACATTCAATAAAAAAAAGTTGTGTGCCCACGTACAAAGACCAAATTCAAAATAAAAATATCCCGCAAGTAACCAAGAAAAATCCAGAATGAAACTTCTTTTTCGGCAACATTATTTTTTTAAACTAAAATTTGGGAACATCCATAAACCAAACATCCCTTACCGAATGTTCCTCTATTTTCTTGGCTTCCACTGCAGCGGGCTCCATCCAGATCATGCGTAAGCCATCACCGACTTATATTCACCCACAATTCCTCAAGCAAATCGTCCACCGGAGGCTTCAGATTCATTCCATCCCCAACAGGCAGCAAATGGAACGTAGCCAAAGAACAACCTGGCCAAGTCTACATCTCCGACTGAGAAACCCCACGATTTCCAGCTGCCCGGTACCACTTCGTCCAGCTTTCGTGAGAACACGGCTGCAAAGGGGCGACATTCTTCATATTATCAACACCTGCGAAAACATTTACCAGACTCCCATACAAAGACTCAAATGGATTTTCTTTAATTTGCGGCCTCCTCTAAAAGAATCTTTTGCGGCATTCACGGTTCTGCAACTCTCACGGCACTACTGGCAGTTCAATGCACAGCGTCCAACTCTGGTGGCTCACCTCCAATCATCTCTCCACTATTGGGCGACTTCTCTCAGGATCTTGGGCCCTCCCGTGAGGGAGTTAGCCCAATCCTGTGCTCTAATACCAAATTGAAGGGGTCAAAAACAGAACACAGACAAATAATCCACAAAAGTAATTGTATTGCTTGATACAAAATGTTTACATATGCCTCTATAAATAGAGGTCTTTAGAAAACTCTTGAACGTCGAGAAGATTCTCGGAGTGTCAGTGGATATGTTGGTAAAGCTCTCTCGAGGTTGGTGGAAGCTTCGGGTTAGTTAGAAATTAACTTTTTCCAACACACCCAACTTCGCAGCCTAAAATTGTATATATATACATAGAAATGTGCCTGTGCCAAATTGTGGCTCGCATGGATTTTCCTAGTCTTCGCCTTAAATCACGAAAATCTATATAAATTAAATCATGAAAATCTATATGAATTACATAATTAGGTCATCATGTGGATTTATACCTAGAGTCCATGGAGCAGGGAAAAGCATCGATAAGGTGTAACTGAATTATTAGAGGATGAGCATTAGAAGTATCAACCTGGAGAACTAGCCTCGCCTCTGTTGGTGAGGGAATATTAACAAAGGAGGATATCAATGTACAAATGCTGTTTTTCCAAGTCCTGTGAGACAGTGTGATTGGTAAGACAGTACCTTTTTCCAAGTGTTGGGAGGAGGTTTTGAGGTCAAACCCTGCTGGATCTCCGGGACGAATTATGTAATGGCTGCAATGTAAAATGTTTATAGAAACTTTCTCGTAGAAAAAAAAAATGCTGTTTTTTTCCAATACTCTGACCAAGCTTTCCTAGGCTATACATGGTCACAAAATAAGTTGAACGCGTCTGATGCATGCAATAATTTCAAATCACCCACACTCTATGTAATGGTCTATAAATCATTTTTTTTAAGTGGATTATGTGCCTAGGGTAACAGCTCGGTACCTTGCATGGCACTCTCCCTCCACGCGCATTCGACTAGACACTAACACTAACTTTACATTCGCGATTCGTACCAGCTACTGTCGGCTTGCATTAAAGCCATAGAGTTAATGCCATTACATTGGGGATTTGTACCAGCTACTGTCGACTTGCATTAAACACTTAGTGGTTGTACACTGGAGGTTTTGATTTTGGTTTAGGGTAAAGCCCGTGGAAGTGACTCACTTATACAGCGCTATGTGATAAGGGTGTTTGCAGAGATTTGTTTTCATTGGGGTGTCTGTGTGGGAGGATAAAAAATCCTTACAGCCCACCCACTCGCTCGTAAACCAACATGAAAGCAATGATCCTTAGCATTCTCTAGAGGCGCCAATGTCAACCAATATGGTACTAGTAGAGTTTGAGGTCCTTGCCTACATTGAAAAGACGAACGTCATTAATGCTATAACTCTTCAAAGGCTATCAGAGTTTATCATATTTCCAGTTGCAGCATATTCGATTATTTTCAGCTTTTAGAATTTTCATGTTGCAAGAGGTCTTTTGCAGGGAAATATGTAGTCATTCCAGCATGTAACTTACAAATTCCTTTGATAACACTCAATATTCTTATTACGGGCATTGTTGGAAGGTTTTGTGAAGTATCTGAATCAAAGTTCAAAAAAAGTTATAGCTTACATAACTGATAAATATTGATGTGGTAGGGGAATAAAAAGGCCTTGGTTTCACCGTTTTAACCACTAGCTTAATCCTATTCAAGGGATTGTATCGAAAGGATTAAAAAAATATGTTTGCAGAGGTATGTTGGCACCTGGCCATAATTTTTCTTTCTAATTGCTTTCTATTAACAAACTATGTTATCCTTAACAGGGTATCTGAATCTTCATCCATCTTTGGTATGGAAAGGATTAAAAAAAATAAAATTGCACAGGTATGTTGGCATTTGGCCATAATTTTTCTTTCTAATTGCTTTCTATTAACAAACTATTACTTTTTATTATCAAACTATGTTATCTTTAACATGGTATCTGAATCTTCATTCATCTTTAAGTAAATAAGAAGGTTTTAGCTAGCTTAAGAAAGGCATACACAAATATGTGCCTTATTTGTTGTGGGTGTGTGTAAGACTAATCTGGCTAATAACTAATCTGTTGATCTTCCCAATGTTGGGAGAGAGGAATAGCGCCTAGGCTCTCTCACTCAAAGTGGGGTATTTTTTAAGCAGCTTAGTAAGCATGGGCATGGATAATGTGAATTTGTATTTGGATTAGGGTAGACATTTCAGTGAAATAGTAGGCTTCAGGGATAAAGGGGGCTTTGACAAGTGCTCATAGAAAATGTATATTTATTGAAAATTATACAATACATTATCATTATCATTTTATCAAGAAAGAAAATAAGTAATGATATAGAATCTTTTCCATATGAAAAAAAAGATATTTTAGTATAGAAAAAAAAAGAAATCCAAACTCCAAAATTATTGATTACTTTAAATATGTTATTTCAAAATGTTTTATGACATATTATTGAATTTTGATATTTTACATTAACAATAAATATCTATATATGTTGTTTCAAAAATGAATCTTTTTAATATATTGTCTATTAAACATTGTCATTATTATGCCTAAAATTTAATATATTGTTTATTAAACATTGTCATTGTTATACCTAAAATTTAAGGAAAATAACATTAAATTTTTTTTTTAACATGAAATTTATAACAATATGTAAAAAAAAATGTTACAATTTTTTTTATCATAAATATATATTTTTGGCTTAGCATCTAAAACAAAAATACTTAAATTATAATGTTTTACAGTATAATTAGTTTTAAAATGTATATTTAAAAAAAAAAATAAACTAAAGTGTTAAATTTAATATTTAAATTGTATTTAAAACTTGAGCATAAAATAAAATAATTAAAAATATATAATTAAATAAAAATTGAATAAATGATGTATATAATTTTTAATAATTAAAAAATATATATTTTGGATAAAAAATTGTATTGGAAAAAAATAACACCATTTAAAAATAAAAATAAAAATACTTAAAAAAATACTAAAAAGAAAAACATTGTTTAAGAAAAAATGTAAAAAAATTGTTTAAAAAAAAAAAAATTCATAGACAAGAAAATTTAAAATTAAAAAAGGAAAATTACTTATAGCACTACTTTTTAAAATCAGTTAAAACTAATACTGAAAATTAATATTAATATGTATATTTATAATTAGATTCAACATATGCTTTAATTAGATTTAACATTTCTTGGAAGTCCCTTTAACAATCAATAAAGAATATATGTTTTCGACAAATTTAACCATTGTTAAAGTGTTCCTATTATCGATCGACATATTTTAACCACATTTAGCAATTGTATAAGTGTACCTATACTCGAACAAACATATATTTTGGCTACGTTTAAGAATTATATACGGTTGTGTCAACCACTAATAGCTACAAGCGGTGTTCTTAAATCCCATATCCGTGGAGCTTCAAGGCCGACAGGTATTTAAACCCTTGACACTTACAATTCCTATTTTTTTCAACAGTTGAATGAACAGATTGGGACTGTAAGATTTAAATACCGTTCAGGGTTACAGTAATCCAGAATTTTACATGACAACTGGTATGATAATTGTAATGATCACTCTGCAAAAAAGAAAATTAAAAGGCATGGTTTCATAGAGAGATATCATCATAATTGTAATTGTCACTGAAAGGTCGCAAAGGTAGTTGTGACTGTTAGAATCTAGAATGTGTTAAACTTAGAATATTGTTTTAGAGTTAGTTTCATTGTTATCGAGTTTGGGTTTGAAGGTTGTTTGAGATCCGCTTAGATAGGAGTGTGATCAAAATATAAATGTAATTGATCTCTTTGCATAATGCAAGTGTTGTGAGCTCCGTCTCTGTCTCACTTTTGTGTGAGGTTTATGTTAAGTTTTTTATATGGTATCAGACTTGGAAATAATGGAGATATTAACTAGTTGATTAGCTTCAGTAATAAGCGCATGTTGTAAGCGCCAGTTAGCTTAGTTAAGAGTCAGTTCTCTGGTTGTCTTTTGGTTTGCATGTAGCCGACTCGGGAGAGTCTTTTCCT
>ML779137.1:300545-363521 GCA_009831015.1 Picea engelmannii
ATAAAATTTTGGCGATTTTTAAGGTAAAATAATTTTATCCTATAGAATTTGGGTGAATCATTTTTAAAATAGCGAATCTCGTTTTTGGAAAAACCATGGAAAATTAGCCCATGAGCGAAATTTAGCCCCTAAAATCATCCTTGAATGTGGCTCACATCTTTACCAAACCTCTTGGAAAGATGAACTTTGAAAAATGCAAGAAATAGTTAGGAGTGATAGAAAATCCGTTTCTTCATTAAAAGGGGATGTTAGAATAATGAAGACATGTCTAGAATGTATTAAACCTAGAATATTGTTTTAGAATTAGTTTCATTGTTATCGAGATTGGGTTTGAAGATTATTTGAGATCCGCTTAGATAGGAGTGTGATCAAACTATAAATGTAATTGATCTCTTTGCATAATGCAAGTGTTGTGTCTCCATCAGGTTTATGTTAAGTTTTTGATAGTGACTTCCCATTCTCATTGAGAAAGTATAACAAGCACATTGCTGATGATTGTAGGAATATAATTTGATATGACTGGAAGCGAACAACTCATAGTCAAACAAAATGATATCATTGTCTCAAAAAATAAAATATCATTGTCTCGAAAAATAATTATGGATTTCGGTGGCCACTTAATTTTAAACTATTTATAAGGCAATTCGATAGCGGTTGTTAGGATGTAATCAACGGGATCAGAGCTTTTAATCTATTTACTTGAGTTTTTGTTTGGTTAATTTTTTTTTTCTAAAATTTTTTCAAAATTTAGAAGGATAATTGGAATGGAAAATTTCAGTTGTTGAGAATACACAATTAAAATATTTTATAAGTTTTATAAGTGGGTCTAATGGTTAAGAATATAGATGTTACAAGTTCAAATCTAAACTTTACCAGTCGTCCCTTATCCCACAAACAAGGAGTTCTCATACACCAATTTGATGTGGCCTTAAAAATAGATTATTATTAATTCAATTTTTTTATTAAAAATTACAATTGCAATTTAAGAAAAATAAAATTTCCATTACATCAACGATTACATAACCAAAACAAATGATTGTAAAACAAATAAAAAATTTAGATTTTACTAACTAATGCATAAAATATTTTTAAGAAAGTTGCTTCGTATTCCACCTGCAATTTACTGTTATCATGCTTTATGTCTGTGGCAACAAAATATTCATATTAAAAAGAAGATATATCAAATATTCATATCTTCTGAAACATGCAGTTCTGTTTTGGTTTGAACCATTTGCTACATAAATCACCGAATAACAAGTATCTAAGGATGCAAAAGCAAACATTAAGGTTTATATACAACTTAGAAGCTCTTTTGATGCGAACAATTTGCAACAGATATAATCCTATAACATGGTATGTAAAGGTGCAATAGCAGCAAAAGCATCGAAGTTCATCCTTCAAGATGGATATACATCACAAGGGTTGTAATTTGAAGTTAATTTCATCAATGAATCTATTAATTATATACTTTGACCAAATGTTTATATTTGGATCATATTTTATAATAAAAATATTTTTAAAAACCTCATTAAAGACATTTCGACTGTCTAATTACTATCCTGTATACCATATCCATAATATTATAACATAAATTGTAAAAGCATAGAAGACATTAAAGTTAATGAAATAAATATGAATTCAAATTATTATTATAAACGGATATTTTTATAACATAATATTTGAAGATATAAAAATATTGAAATTTATGGTAATTTCCAGCCCGGTGATGAATAAAAGCCTCCAATAGATGGTAATTTCCAGCAGCAATGAAAACGCAGCCAGCCTTCCTTCAGAGTGAGAATGCATCAGCTCAAAAAGATTTTTTTATGGGCAACGCACTGGCTGGAGCCTGTGATATGCTGCGCGCACTAGTCCGGGATAATAAATGGTGGTGTGAAAAAGATTTTTGGCGGAAGAATACTACATGCCACCACTAGGAATAAGGAGATTTCCCTTATATAGGTGCAAATCATCCTTAGTTTGATATTCATCCTTGGTTCGATTGGTCATAGGACCCAAAAGCACTACATTCAGGTTATTTTTTAACATTAGGGTAATCGTAGATATGTATTTATTTTGATTCATGTCATGTGCCGATTAATACGGGAGTAGTCTAAAGTTGTAAAGTTGAATTTAGTTAAGTAAAATATGTGTTTAATTGAAAAAAATTTATAAGCATTTAGTTATATTTGGTGAGGGTGGAATAATTTATTAGAGAAAACATATACATTATATGAAGATGTGGATGGGGATTTATTAGAGAAAACATATACATAATATTCATGTCATGTACGGATTAATACCAAAATCTCACTAGAGTGTTCCAAAACTGAATTTAGTTAAGTAAAATATGTGTTTAATTAAATCTTCTTTATGAGCACTTAGCTAGTAAAAATAGACTATGTAACTAAGTTTTTGTCCCACAAACAAACAAAAAATGTCATATTTATATATTTACTTTGATTCAAGTTAGTTATTAACATTGTCTTGTATAGCTAGAATAACCATAAATATGTATATACTTCTATTCATGTCATGTGCCGATTAATACCATGTTCAATATTAATTTTGTTAGGCTATTTTACAGTTTTATATAATTATCAATTCTATAAACATGTCATGTGTAAATTAATACCATGCTCAACATTAACTTTTTATGCTATTTTATTAACTTTTTATGCTATTTTACGGTTTTATATAATTATCAATTCTATAAAAAAAAATTATATAAATTTAAATTTTTATATAATTATCAATTCTTCAAAAAAAATATATAGTTAAAATTTTGCTTTACATAATTTTCATTGTCACGATTTTATGATTTCGATCTTCTCTCGAATCAAAATTGTCATGATTTTATGACTTCGAAAATTGTTCATACCACCCATTCTTATTTCAATTTAAAAACATTCACTCGAATCAAACCTTTCCATAGAAAATTGTTCGTACCACCCATTGTTATCTCAATTTAAAAACATTCCTCCGTATTTGTTCTAAGGTACATATCTCCACCCATTGTTATTAGTCCTTGCCCATGCCCTTTTGGGCAGGGTACTATTAGTAATCGATTTTTAAGTTTATGCATGGTAACCAATGTATGTTAATCAATATAAATGAAATAATTTAATCAAAGTTTTTCAATATTCCATTTTTTCTCAACCAATTAAATGTTTACAACATTTTTTTATTATTAATAGGAAAATTCGAAGTTTTATTTGACCTCATCTCGATGTATATAGCCGCATTATCCCAGAAAACTTAGATTAAAACACACCTTGGCTAAGTAAATTTTTGAGAAGTGAAGTAATGCTAGACATAGATCTAGCATTACTTCACTAACATTAAATGTTAAACGTTTGATTTTCTTTACTATAATACTTTATAGTACTATGAGATTGATCACGGACAACGTGGCTATCTATTATGTTGCAATATGGTTGTAGGTATGATCGACATGAGGATAACATGCAATCCTCTCTTCTCCACTATAAAGACTATCTCGTTGTGCTTGCCCCTCCAGATGACAAACCCCTCTCTTGTCTCTGTAAAGAGCATATTCCAATGCCTCTTGTCTCTGTAACTTCCTTTCAGTGGTCTCAGTCGTTGTGCTTGCCCATCGTTGTGCTTGCACATATGATGAACCCCTTTCTTATTTCCCATCATCTGGATGGACCCCTCTCTTGTCTTTGTAAAGAGAATATTCCATTTTCTTTCAGTCATCTTTGTAAACTGCAAGAATTATCAATGTTGGTCGTTATTCCCACTCATTCATAGGAAGCACCCTGCTAAATCTATAGCGAAGCAGATCAATCCCTCTCTCTTGTCTTACCTTTCAGTTAACTCATTCATAGGAAGTGCTCTGCTAAATCCATAACGAAGCAGATCAATCCCTCTCCCCCGTCCTACCTTTCGGTTAAGAAAGTAGCCCAAAAGCAGCCCTTTCATGGGAAATCACCCGCCCAATCTTATGTGTTGTGTCACTAGTGTTTCCTTTGCTCGAGCTCTCTCGCCAGAGGAGGCATTTCCTAATCTAGGGGATTATCTTGTGTCTGATTAGTAGCGAGCAATAGGGTGGCCTATCTATGAGTGCAAAGGGAGACGCGTAGACAATAATCTTACAGGGAGCATATATGAAGCCATCGATAATTTTAGTCAATTAACATTCCTAAGTTTTAGAAATAATCACCTTACAGGAAGCATCCCTGAAGCCATCAGTAATTTGAGGATGTTGAAATTCCTTTCCCTCTTAAACAACAGTTTGACAGGCACAATTATGAAAGGCATTGGAATACTTCATTCTTTGAAGTTCTTATATTTGTGTTCAAACAATTTAAGTGGGAGTATCCTTCAGGAAATGATTATGGGTAGGGATGGACGATTGAGCCATAAGAAATTAGGAATCGTAAGACACTAATGACTAGCACGAGGAGCAAGTCCCACCTGTGAAAGCCAATATGAATTATTTTCAAATTGGGGAAAGTGAATGCACCTATTGAACTAGTTTTGCAAGTTGCGGTTTGAAAATAACATGGTAGCTAAAATAAACATATTTTTGGAGAAAATTGGTCACCAATAGATATTTTTATAGTTATTCAAGTTCACAAAAGTAATTTATGATTACAGTTATTCAAATTCACATAAGTTTAAGAATTTTGAATTTACCTTTGATTCAAATTATTTTTCAACTGGATCACCACAAACTCAATTCACTGCCATAAGAAATGTCGGTCCCAAGCCTTGGAGTTGCAGTTGTCACCTTGAATTCTTATGTTCCCTAGTCTATACCACCTATGGTTCTGAAGAAACTGTATTACCTCAAACTCACCAATAGACTAACCTTTCTCACCGATACCCTGGTTGGAAATAGCGGTACAACTGTCCTTCCACCACCAAAGAGTGAATTGAAACTATAAATAGCTCTCGACTCTTGAAGGCGCTCTGAGTGGCGGAGATATATAGTGGAGGAACCGAAAACACAGTTGACTTCATTTAACCTGGAAGAAAATTTTAAGTTAGCAAGCAAGTGTTTGAATGCATCTGCATTAAATGAACACGGGTACCACTTGTTTGTTTTTATAAGTTTAAAGCCCATAAAAGTGATCACCTTTCTTAAAATTGGGATGGTTTCAAATTATTTGTTTTGTAAATGGTTAACATAAATTAATATAACATTCCTTATTACATATTGAATATAGCATGCATATAGTAAATAATTAAAGTCAACTTTTCTTGATTTGTCAGTATTGTACTAAATTTATTTTCGATATTATTCATGCTTTCTTCTATATTTCCAAGCCTGGAAATTAATCCTGAACCTCTTCATGAAAGTGTATATAAACAAATATTTCTAGAAGTAATAAGCACAGATGTGTGAGCATCCAGAGTTTTTCTTGGTGGAAAAGTATTTCAGTTTCACATCGAAGTGTTTGTGAAAGCATGATAACAGATCACTTGATGAGAATAGTAGATTAGTTATATTTTATTTGTGCGGCCTTTTTCTTGAGTGCCTTTTGTTCAACAGGCTTCTTCTTGATTGACTTTTTTTTCATCTTTAGGCTCCTTCTTAGCCTTCTTTTTGTCAGCTTCAGTATTCTTCTTGGGAACATGCTTCTTCTTAGGTTCTTTAGAAGGTTTGATGCTCACCAACTCTATGAATCTGAATTTTCTGAGACTAGTTGTAAGGCTCACCGGATCTACATCTCCAATTACAGTGATCTGTTTATTTTTCTCATTAACCGCTATCGATACGACCCCTACAATGGATCAACATAAATTAAGATTTAATACAAATTATTGCAGCCTTGAATGCTCAATTACGTCAAATTTAATACAAATAATTGAAGCTTTGAAAATTTAGTACAAATTTGAAAAACTGATAACCTAACTCGAGCACAGAATAAATAAACCGAGACTTTACCTTCAATCCTTGAGAGCGTCTCCATAGCTCTCCATAGGGATTTTTCACAATTTAATTGCACTTTCAACACGATTTTCTACATAATCACAGACATAATTCATGTCAAATAACAACCTTAAAAAATAAAATAAGCCATGAATAACCTTTTTCTTACCTGGGAGATAGTTGCCAAAATGTAATAACCTTCGAGACCTCTGGATGAAGCATCTCTTCTCTTTATTTGTAATCCTCTTAGGTAAGAGTTCTCTGTAAATTGATCATAGACTCAGTGAAAGGAGAACTCATGTTAGCCATGCTTGTACTCGTTGAGGTAAAAAATAATAATACAATGCATGACGTTCAATCAAATTCTACTAGCCTTTTAAAAAGTAACCCTATTTATTCTTTCTTGGAAACAGTGCATCCATGTGAGCACTCATTTCTTTCCAATAAAAAATTATACATCATCTATATGTAGGACATAAGATCAACTCAACAATGTTAAACACTTCAATCTAATCGTTAAACACTTCAATTTAATTGCACAGTATCATTAGGAGTATGGATTTTGACACGTGCTTCCTCTTTCTTTGGCATGGACTTGTTGGTTTCCAACTCTCCTTGTTTCAATTTAAAAACAGTCCTTCGTATTTTTTCTAAGGTACATATCTCTTCATTCTTCTAGGCTCTTTTACATTGAATTTAACTTTATAAAAAATAGAGTTTCCTATCTACCTTATTGCACTTTGCATTGGAAACTATGTATTTCTATTTGTGCACAACTTTAACGATAATCTCTTTAAGAATGATATACCAAACTCTTGTTAATCACCATTGAACATTGATGATTTATTTTTTAAGGATATTTAAGTGATTTGCATGGAATATTAAAATATTTTTTTGATAATGATAATATTATAATAATAATCATTTATTTTTAAGGTCATCAAATTGGTGTATGATGAGACTTTTTTTTTTCGGAAAAGGAATCCCCTTTGCCCAAAGATTTGATGGATACTATATAGTAAGGTATACATATCCTACCCCCTCTATTTGAACCTATGACTTCTTAAGATAGATTTAATTTATTTAAACATCTTTTCATTATTTTATATTTTGAATGTTTTAGATTTTTATGTGATATTTTAAGTAGTGTTTTAGAAATGACCATCCAAATAGTTAAATATGGATTAAATTGTTCTAATGATATTTTTTCCCCAAAACTTATCTAAACATGAGTACAATTTTGGTTTTTATATCAAAAGTAATATTGTTTTAAAATTGACAACAATTGCATAAATAATATGATGATGATGATGATGAACGTCCACTAAGACCAAATTGGTCTTTTGGACCTTAAGAGGGTAAGTGATTACTTGCGATTCTTTAGAATTTTGTTTATGTGCTCGAAAAACATTAAGAGAATCTTTCCAAGATCACCATAGTGTGTTGAGTTAAGAGGTTAGGAAGGTTGGTAGTGTGACAAATATTTTGAAAATGAGATCTAATCTGGGTATAGGCTGGACAATCTAAGATAAAGTGCTTTTCATCTTCAACCTTCTCAGTGTCACAAAGGTGACACGCTCTTTCATCCCATGGAGTTTTAGGAATTTGCCAACACCCAGTTTCACTATGGAGCTCATGAGAATTTGTTTTTATTTTAGCAATGCTTGTTGTTTTATTTACGCATGTCAAAACATATAGATAATTTTGATCCTCTAGATTAGGGTTGATTACATCCTTATAATACCTTAATTTTCTTTTTTCCTCTAACTCTTTATCACACCACATTTTCTCCTTAAATTTTGATTTGATGATATTTTTTATGGTATCTTTATTCTGTAAAATGGTGTATTCCATGATTCCCCAATATTTTATCCAAGACTGGACATATTTATGCCATCCTCACTTGAGTCGATGGTGGTTACGACTCAATTTTGAATCAATTTTAGGAAGCCTCTTGTCTTTCGTGATGTCTAACTTGTTCTTATACATTAGGTATATAGTCATAGTTATGATCTCAATGGGGGAGAGGCTTGTTTCTAAGAGGAGGATGGGATAGGGCGTATTTGCCTTAATTTTGAGATTATAGGTTATATAATTCTTTTTTATTTTCTCTATATTTCTCCAAGATTTACGAGAGATACTACAACCGCAGAATTCACATCCATAAATAATAACATGTGTAACGAGAGTCTCAAAGAAGAGTTTCTTCTTATCCCAAATCCAAAGATCAACTGATTTACAATTTTTTTCAAGCCCATAATAAGCTTTCCATCCCCCAATAATACTTTTCTCAATGCTATAATTCTAGTTGAGGTTGTGGTGAATATCAATTCAAATATATTTCTATGAATTCACTTCATTGAATTTGTTGTTGTAATATAAAAAGGTATCATAAGTGATCTTATTAGATTTAATAATCATGAACTTAGTCTTATTAGTATTAACAGTTCATACCCATATTGGAGAAAAATCCTTGAGGATTCTTAGTTGGTTTTCAAGATCATGGGGAATATTTTCCATAAGAATGATATCATAGACATAAACAAGAATATTGATGACTATACCAGTGAGAGTAGGGTTGACACAGCTTGTTTTTTCCAAGAAATTCTCTAACTTGTCAATGTAAATGCCAAAAAGGGTAGGGGAAAGGGACAACCTTGTTTGACTCTAATATTGCAGTTAATCTCTTTCGACCATCCTTCAATGTTTTTTAACTTAGAAATAACTTTCTCATACATCCTTATTGCGACAGCCCTCAACTGGAGAGGAATATTTATCTCTTACAACCTAATCCAAAGGTTTTTCCTAGGAACCATGTCAAAATCTTTTCTAAAGTCAACAAAACAACAAAAAAGTTGGTTGTAGTATTCATAACTTATCTGCAATGATCCTAAAGGTAACAAGATGGTCCATAGTTGATTGATATCTCCTAAACCCATCCTGACCTTTAGCTCTTTTACCATGAATTTCTATGCAGAGGTTAATCTTCTTTTCCAAAATAATTCCATAAATCTTGGCTAAAATCGGGCTAATCATAATGGTCCTATAATTAGAGGGAATGTTTCTATACCCATTTTTAAAAATAGGAACAATAAGGCTTTGCATCGAGGGTTTAGGGAAGCCCTGCTTGATGGCTAAATTGAATATCTTGTATATGTGAGGGATAAGGATAGGCCCTTTGATTTTAAAATTTTTATCTTGGTAGCCTTCAATGTATGTATCTTTCCCATTTGCAAGCCTCTTAACCCCAAAATCTATGTCATCTAAAGAAAAAAAACATCATCCTCTATAGGGACAATAGGAATGGTGTCCATGGCATTAGGGAACTCGTAAATACTTTTAATATAGGAATTCGAGTCCCTTGAGGGAATCATATTATTTTCTTTCATAGTTCAATTTATAATTTGGCTCCATAACTTCTTAGAATATAACTTAGATAGTTGTGAAAGATGATCTTTCCTTTTATTGATATAGTACCTTTTTTCCTTTTAATTAGGGATTTGTACGTATTGATCTTATCGAGTTTTAAGGACTCATTAGAAGCATTCCTTATGGATTACCTAGCAATTTTACATTCTTTATCATACCAAAGGTTGGTCATTCTATTATTCTTTTTACAAGACACCTCGAAAGAGAACTTGTTAATAGAAGTGGAAAGGGTAGTTGTAAAATTATGATATAGTTCTACAATATTGTCCTTATAAGTTAGGAGATGTAATTTACTATATAAATCCTTTAAGAAAAGGTCAAATTTACTTTTGTCAAAGTGAAATTGCCTTTGATTATCAAAATTGTCTTCAATTCTGCTCCTATGCATGGAAAAGTTTAGAGATAGGGTTAAAGGTTTATGATCAGAGTTGGGTTGATGGTCATTCAAAAGGTCAAAAGTTGTTATTTGGTTGGAAACACAGATATCATATATCACATATCTACGACACTACTACCTAGCACATGAATACAAGTCATATGGTTGGAGTTTGGCCACTTCATTAATCCATTGAAAATTATTAGGTTTTGAGAGCTGCGGAGATTGACCAACTCAGTACCAAACAAATTCTCAATTAGGTCTTCAGAGCTTCTTTTGTTACTATTAGATAAAACAAGGTCATCATCTAGCCATAAAGAATTATGGTTGGAATCAATGCTTAAAAGAGTATCTTGTTTAGTTGCAGTCCTAGCATTAAAGTCTCCTCGCATGAGGATATTACCTTCATTTTCAAACTATAAATATCTTTCTCTAAATTATTATAGGGACAATATCTATGTAGATTGTTTTTCTTATAAAAACTAGAATTAATAGGTGAAAAATAGAAAATTGCTATATACATCTTCTTTGCATTGGTGTCTAAAATTTCTATCCAAATGTATTGATTGAGAGAATCAATCTTATGAAGTTCAATGTGAGGAGAAATGCTCTTTCTAATATAACAAGTTATGGCTCGTATACCTCTACGATGGGAATTTTTGTTCCAAGATGACCAAAAGAAAAATCTTTCTATGTTAGGGACCTTAGACTCTTCATGCTTCCAAGTTTCAACTAGACAAATAATATCAATATCACTTGGGATCCAGCTTATCTTAGGACCTTTGCACCATGGAAAGCCATGACAGTTCCAAAAAAGGATCTCGAGTGTCCCAAATTCCTATTTATTATTATCCTTATGGTATCTATCCCTAACAATAGCATTTAGATTTCTAATTATTTCCCATTTTTCTTCTTTCTTGGCTTCTTTTACCTTTTGAACTTTCTTCCTTAATTCAGGTTGGTCTTCAGGAATGAGGTCTTCATTTATAAATATTCCTTAACCTTTTAAGCTCAGGGATTTACTGAGTATTTATGGTTATTACAACTTACTTTGACACAGATCAACCTATCTTTGTGATCAATTATTTTTCCTAGCCTCTTTGCTTCTATGAGGTAAGTTGTATCAATTTGTGATTTATTATTTAATTATTATTTTACTATTGCTAGTGTATCCTCCTCTTGTTGTTCTTTTATACCAAAAATTATGAGGTTCAAGGATCTTTTATCACGCTCATGGTCTAGTTCAATTAGATTTTTCATTTCCTCTTTGATGGGTTTGATATCCAATTTGTTTTCCATATTACTGAGGGTGAAATTGTTGGTTAGTTTTTCTTCTAGCTCTTTAATCCTATCTCTCAAGTTGGGATTTTCTTTAGCCTCTCCTTCTTGGGTTGATTGTTTATGTTTTTCCATTTCTTGAATCATATCCTTCATTGTCTTTCATTCACTCTTGAACCCTAAGAATCTATCCTCTATTTTAGTTTGAATGGTATCTTTCAAGAATCTAATTTTTTTATCAAGCATTTCCTCTAGCTCTATTTGGAGTTTTAGGTTTCTTTCTTCACTCCTTTCTTCTAATGATTCTAACTCTTGGTTTTTGGAATCTCTCTCTCTTCTCTCATTTTTTCTAATGATTTCATATAATGGTAAAGGATCTCTAGGATGATTTTGGGGGGAGTCCCCATGATAGGATGAGTTTTTGGAATAGGTGGTGGAGTGCTCATATTGAAAAGAAGAGAAAAAAAAGTAACAATTATTATTTTGGATTGACTTTAAAAATGGAAAATAATTTCGTTAATTGATAATAATGATATTAATTATTATCTCTCAAATCAACTTTCACTTATTAAACTTAAATAAATAAATAAAATATATTTAAATCTCTTTAATTCATAGGTTACTAGATTACAAATATATTTTAAATTAAAATTGAATCAAAGTAAAAAGTGACTCACCTAAATTGAGGTGTCTAGGTGCTCATCTCGTTGAATAAGACAAAACCATAGAGAAGTATTATGGTTCACATCAGAGAGAGTAACTGCAAAGATTATTCTCGTATCTAGTTCAAAACCACCAAGATATAATGTTATAAATAAAATATGTCCTTCAAAACCGTAGAAAAATATTATTCCCATATTATATATATATATATATATATATATATATATATAATTGTTTAAAATTCTTGCATTTTGAAAATACAATATATTTTATATTTTTGTTTTCTTTTAAAACAATTTTTAAATATAAAATTTGATAGAATTTTCAAACTTATATAAAAAAGAAAAGAGTGTTTCCAAAATGGAAATACAAAATTTAATAATTAATATTTTATAATTTGTATACATTCTTAAAGGAAGAGAAGTGTAACAATGAAAATTTAAAAATTATAAAAAAATGATATTTTGAAAAAATAAAGGATAAAATATAAAAAAAGTTATAATTTTATAATTTTTATTTAAAAATGTATTTTTAAAATGTTATGAATTATAAAATTAATACTTGGTAAAAGAAGATATTATTTTTTTCACATAGGTTCAAATCCCATTTATAAAATGTTTAAAGAAAAAGGTTTTGAATTGGGTCCAGCTTAAATACTTGGTAAAAGAAGATATTATTTTTTTCACATAGATTCAAATCCCATTTATAAAATGTTTTCGACTAGATAAAATTAATCATAAGTAAAAAAATAATAAATTTGTTAATAGGATATATGTGGGATGTTTTTTTAATCAGTATTGAATTTTGAATTATATATAAATAGATACTTTCTATAGATTTCATCATCATCGGATTACCAAAAATTAAAGCATAGTTTTAGATTAATAATTACATTAAAAAAAGTTTTTAAAGAACAATTTCAAGTGATCTTTTTTTAGGATTTTCTAATAAACTGACACAAAACATAGATGAATCGAAAAAAAAATCATAATTGTTTACTTTCTATAGATTTCATCATCATCGGATTACCAAAAATTAAAGCATAGTTTTAGATTAATAATTACATTAAAAAAAGTTTTTAAAGAACAATTTCAAGTGATCTTTTTTTAGGATTTTCTAATAAACTGACACAAAACATAGATGAATCGAAAAAAAAATCATAATTGTTTACTTTCTATAGATTTCATCATCATCGGATTACCAAAAATTAAAGCATAGTTTTAGATTAATAATTACATTAAAAAAAGTTTTTAAAGAACAATTTCAAGTGATCTTTTTTTAGGATTTTCTAATAAACTGACACAAAACATAGATGAATCGAAAAAAAAAATCATAATTGTTTACAATTGCACATTGTTTTCATCTTTTTTTTCCTCTCCACAATAATGGGTACCTTTGTTTTCGATTTCCATTGGAATCTGATTCTGGTGCATTGCCTCAATTTGTTCCCCCCACCCATATTGTGCCCCTTGTTGAAATGTACACTTGACACTGAGAGGGGGGGCGTGAATCAATGTCACAAAACTTTAGACAATTTTCCACTTTTCATAAATTAATTGAACAACATATATTTATTACAATTTCTCAACCAACATATAAAATAATAAATATTTTATTTATTTAACTTGAATGAATACATAAGATCTATCTTCATATTCAAACAATTATGAGAGACTCAACTCCCTGTTACAAGACCCGACTTGTACTTCTCAGATCCAACTGAGAAATGAGGAATCAAACCCTCATAACAGGTTCCATATTGTTGATCTCAGATCCAACTGAGATGTGAGGAATCCAATCCTCATACAAGACCCAACTTGTAAACAGACACCAACCTGATAGAA
The DNA here is from genome assembly GCA_009831015.1 of Picea engelmannii. NCBI lineage: Eukaryota > Viridiplantae > Streptophyta > Pinopsida > Pinales > Pinaceae > Picea > Picea engelmannii. The sequence continues at coordinate 314,038 of ML779137.1, forward strand.
TGAATTTCATTCCATCCATTATATATAAATATATATACTTCAACAAATTCAACTACATCTTTTGTTCACCATACTTATTTCTTTATATAGTCTTCAAACTGGTGTGAATTTGAAACATTGCATATTTTGATAATGAACCATTGTACATTTTCATTTAAATGATAATATTAAACTTTAAATAATATCCTTTTTCATTTTTATTATTTATTCATAATGTTCATGATTTAACTCTCTTTTAATCATGACTGTGTATCGGTCCATTTTTCCTCATGAGTTGATCACATATATGGATTGACTCATTATATTGTTCCCATGCTCCTGTCGCATCCTTAGTTCGCCAACAGATCATATTCGATCTTTTACCGATTCTCTGTATTTTTATGGTGTTAATTCTCTATCGAATTACTCTACCAAACTTGAACTGTTTACAAAAATAAAATCTGTATGAGGCGCCTTTTTCAACCCAATGTTCAAATGACCATGAACTCAAAACCATGGGCCTATCCATTTAAGCATTTTTTGATAGTGCTTTCTTATTCCGCCCCTATTCTTATACATGGGATTGTATTCAAGCGTTTGAGGGATTATTACTTATATCCCCTTTAGCTTCTTTACCTTATCACGTGACTGGTGCTAGCACCAGGTTCTCCGGTACTTTGTCCTTTAGGAATTCGGTATTTTGCAGTCATTCAATCCTCCCAGAGTATATTTATCCAAAGTCTATATACTGTATTCACTAGTAGATGAGACGTTCAATATTAATATTTTGCTGGATGGACGATCCTACCTTATTCAGAGGCTTCAAACAAATCCATGGTCATCACTTAATTGGTAGTTGAGTGGACGATTCTCATTCACTTTGGGACTTCTATATGACCATAGATGGTGCCTAGGTGTTAAGACAAACATGTGCCTAATCACTTATCAAAATAAATGGTAGTGTTTTAATTGGACGTTGAGATGGATGTTTGTTATTTACTTTGTAACGTCATCCTCTGGGACTTCCAACCTTTGCAATCATTCAACCTTCCATAGTTTATTTCGCTGAAGTGTGTATTATCTATTTACTCGTAGATCGAACGGTTTTGTCTTAATCTATGGTTGAGTGGATGGTATGCACAAACTCAGAAATATTTTTGTTAATGGCTTTCTCATTGTGCGCTTTTTAGGATCTCGATCGTGAATCTTCCTTCTCGACGGATGGTTAGATATTACTTCAAAGCTTCAGCTCTCTAGGATTCCTTGTTACTAGAACTTTGAGGTAGTTCAATCCCTTCGGAGTGTTTACCTACCGAAAAAGTCATAAAGCTATGGTGACCACTTACTTTTAGTTATTTAGTACACCTTACGCTATCCTTCCATTACGCTTTATCTAACGGTCGAGAATGCTCCCAGAGTAGATCAATCATTAGCATTATTTCGTGATTTTTGCTTACTCTACCTTTCCAATACATTTGATATAACGCTCATGTGAAAACTTGGAGGATCTTAGATCAACGACCATCATTATTTCATCCTTCGGTGCTTCGGGTAGTCGCTAGTAGGAGAAAATGGATATCCCCGAAGGACATACTCCCGTAGTGACATAGCTTGCTGACATCACTGTTGCTGTGGCACTGGTTGAGTGGCTTCCACGTGTAACCTATATTTGTGACTTACGTATACCTAAAGTGCCAAGTGGCCCTTGAAACTTGTCACCATCTGATTGTTCCATGTGTTCTTGCTGACATGGATCTCCTGATGTGTCACATGTCCTCCTACTGGATCTAAGGGTCATAGGTTCATCTGAAGTTTCTTATTGATATGACGATTGTCATTGCTTTGGGAATATGACACTTTTGAGACTTAGATCTAATCCTCCCAAATTGGAGAAGTTTCGAATATATCTATCATCGTAGATATTTCCTGTCTTGATCCTATGTCCTCTGTTTATTTCAAAACTCTAGGGTTCGAGATTTCTTGGCTCATCTGAGTTGTTTATCGCTGGAGTAGGTCAATCCTGGAGTTGGTAATGCTCTAACAATTGTTACTCAATAACAATTCTTGACTATATTTCCTAATCCAACAGTCAACGAGAGTTCATGACTCCAGGGCTTAGGCCTTCGGGTAAACTTACATGTCCTTGTCTTGTTTTCGTCGGAGTGGTCAGCGTCGGAGTTTAACACCTTCTTTCCTAACATTTCAACATTTACATCAATGGTTTATGGGATTTCATTTTTCTTTATATGATCCAACGGTTGACTGAATTTCATGAATTCAGGACTTCGAGGCTTCAGAGGTCCAGGTAATTGTTTCTCCAATTTTCATCGGAATTGGTCAGCTCCAAAGTGGTCAACATGGAAGTACTTACACTATCCTTTCACATTACTTTGATCGAACGGTCAATATAACTCCCAAAATGTTTCTCAGATCGGAAGACTCCCATTTTCTTGATCCTTTATAAAGGTTTCCTTTATTCACAAAACTTTGTCTCCTGTGTTATTTCAAATGCGCCATCTCTCCTAAGCTTCGATTAACATATCTTCCTTCTCAATTGTTCAACGTTGTTTATCCTGAGATTTTAATAATTGTGTGTGCATTCTTTTATGCACTAATATTCAGTCGCTAACCCTCCCTATAAAATACCGCTCTGGCGCACTGAGAAAACTTATTCTTTGAGGACACTTGCTCGCAAGTGATCCGGATTATTATGCTATTAAAACTTTTGATTTTGATTATGAGGTGTTATGGGATGATGACATGTTGTTTTACCTCTTTGACATAGACAGGTGCTATTGACTTGGTTTTACTGAGTGTGTACGGTTTTGGACCTTGAGGATGCAGAGGCATCGATGGATCCCCTTGGACTCCGGATTGAGTTAGGGAGTGTGCCATTGGAGTTTGATTGTTTTACTGTGATATTAGTGCATCTGATTAGATGATATGATGTGGATATGTTCTGACATGATTTGTTGATGATGCAGGCTAATGATAGCTTGCTGACCAGACTCACATATGGAGTGAAGGGGCCACACACAACTACCAGAGAGGTTGAGGGAGAGGTGTGGACAACAGCCCTGCCACAACCTACTAGCACTCTCGTCGTGGATCGAACAGTAGGTTAACGGTTACCTAGTTCGAGAGGACCCATGATGTCGTGAGGGAAGACTGTGACAGTCACTCATGATGATTCTAATGGGCGCGCAATAAGGTGGGGGCCTTATTCCTTAGAGGCCCTTAGTCTCCCACAAATTCACCTGGCGGAGTATTGATTCCAGGGGTTATTGATGTCTACCAATCAGTCAAGAGGCGAGTGGAACCCTTGGAGCATGTAGTGCATCCTGAAGGGCACGTTGCGCAAAGGAACAAATGAGGCGAGTGGCACCCTTGGAGCACCTAGTGCGTCCTGAAGGGCACGTCGCATTGATGATGATAGAGGGATGAACCTAGATGTCCCTAAGACAAATAACAGGTTAAGAAATTTTAAAACAACTTCCCTAATTAAATGTCGCCCAGTACAAAATCTAAGTTCTAAGTCTAAAATTTCGCTAGGGGTAAAATTTTGTCTACCTTTAAAAAAAATAAAATAATAATAATTAAAAATAAATAAAATAAATAAATAAATAGATAAAATAAAATAAAATAATAAAATTTAAAATAAAAACCACTTAAGTAATAATTATGGTCTTCATAAAATTTTGTAACATGAAGGGAGTAAGAAATGAAATTATTCATAAGAAATAAAATCTATGGATATAAAAAGTAAAGAGGGAATTAATTATTTATGTTTTGATAATTTACAAAGATACTAAATTAATGATAAAAGGGAAAAGGGGTTATATTCCACACCTGCCTTTTTGGGTTCTAAGTAAAAGGGGAAAGAGGGAAAATCAAAAAAATAGGAAACTAGGGAAAGGAGGTAACATAAAAAGGAAAAAGGGGAACATAAGGGAAAAAGCGGAAAGTCAACTTAGTAAAGAATCTACATTTACGAGCTTTTTAAGTTTAAACGGAATTAGCAATTTTGTAATAGGGAAAGCCTTTAAAACCTGTAAGGGAATCTAGGGACACCTAGGAGTGATTCTAGGAGTAAATCTAGGTGGGTGAGGGAAATAAAGATAATTACTTAATTAAAGAAATTAATTTATGGAGGAATGTAGGGGATGGGGGACACTTGTACGGACATGAAATTTCTAAAAATTATTTCTAAAACTTTAATTAAATGAGATTTTAGGAAGGAAAGGAAGTTCAAAACTCTATAAAATAAAGGAAAGAGAAGGATGAAGGATCATCTTCGGTTTGGGTAGCGTTACACTGCAGAAATATCGACTTGATTGATTTACTTATGGGAGTTGGGATACCCAGCTCAGAGAGGAGTGGTAGCTCGGCCTTGCGAGGTGAGCTGGGAGCTAGACGTAACCTCTAGATAGTGTGTGTGGCCCCTTTGTGGCTCGAGCGGCTAAGGGGGAAGAAGAGTACCCCTAGCGTTGGCTTAGAGGTACCGGTGAAGTATCGACGGTCGATGAGCAGGAGTTGCATGGAGTGCGTGGATGACACTCGGAGCAAGCGAACAAGCAATGGTACGCTTCTTCGTTTGAATGATAGAATGTTGTAGGATTTATGATTTGGATCTGCATGATTGTTGGGTAGTTAAACTGAGTTATTTTTAAAATTCGATGGCTGAAACTGTTCTTAGCCTAGCCTGATGATTGTTGACTCCCATGGTCTTCGTTCCCACATGGCTTGACAACCTTGTGGTGTTGACTATGACCCTTGCGATTATTTTCCTTCGTACCTAGCACGCCATTCCTCACCTGAGCAGTCGACCAGGAGCCCGATCTATGGTCGTCACCTTAGCGTTAAAAGACCTATGGATCTCAACGCCTTGCTTTTTTGTGCGAGGATGGTGAAGCGTAGGACAAACCCATCCACCGACTACCTCTATTGTTGTCCTTGGAAGTGTTGTCTTACACCATGATGTGTGTTATTAAATCTGAAATTTCATTGTTGGCGTAGCCTTTGCTTCCACTATGCGTTTTATACCTTGCTGAGTTTTCTTCAAGCCTTGGCTGAAAAAAAAAAAACCTCTGTGGACATCTCAATGACCTTCCTTGGCTCTATTCGTTCTCCTACTATGCTTCACGTTTTTTACATTTGTCTGTGTTTTTATGCGTGGAGAGATAAATTTTCTCTGCCTTGGGATGTCAAGGAGTTGATTACTCGGCATTCTTGGCCCGACCATTATTGATTATTTGACCCATGTTTATTACCATTCTGGAAGTAGCGATTGTTTGACAGAAAATTTACATATAATGATGTGTGGTGTGAGTATGCTGGCAAAAACAGATGACTTCCTGTAGGCATTTTTCTTTATACGTTTGGTATTCTGGCATTGGGCATCCAATGGTTTTTTTTCTGCATTTTTGTTTTGGCATCCTGAAGCTGGAGAAACTTGATTTCTGAGTTGCATATTTTGTACACCTACATATCTGAATTCATTGATAGATCGCGACTGTGGTTAAGCCTGAAACGAAATTGATTAAATTTGTGTTAATAGCGATTTAATATGGAAGCGTTTGTTTTTCTTGTCCTGGAGGTTTTCTCCATCTTCCGGTGGCCCAAACGAGCCCAAACCCACCTTTTCCTGAATTTCAATCTTTTATTATGATTCTAAGCTGGACGACGTATTGTTTTTCCTCCAGGAGTGTTTTTAATTTATTTTTCTTGGCCATTCATGCACCGGCTCCAACCCTTCCCACCTGCGACTTTGAAGACTTACCTTCTTACCCTAAAATGCAATCGCCCAACGATTGGGCTGCTGCCTCGCTACTTTTCTCCCACCTTGCATGTGGCTGGGACGTCGACCCCGCCTCTACCCGTTCTGGCAGCAATTTTTAATGGTGATTGGTGAATGGCCTGGAGCGGAATTCGTGGCATCATCCTTGTTTTTTTGTAACTTTTAAATAACACCTTCCTTACCAGAGGGGAAGTGATTGTTATGGAAGAGATGTCAAAATGAGCAGTCATTGATGGTGCAGTTTCCCTAGTTGATTTCTAAAATCCAAGTGACAATGGCGTGCCCCCCCTTTTCTTTATATAATAGTTTAATGCTTAATAAGGACTATAGTGGCTATAGCTATAATGATTTAGCTAAGCGTACCCACCTTTTGTGATTTTAGAAAGACTATAACAGTGAGAGTCATAACAATATTAAATCGTTTTAAAAGTTCGCCTTAGTTGAATTGTTTTACAATTTCTTTTTATATAATTTTTATTCATTGCAATACATACTCATTAGAGAATGGTTGGAAGTGAGTTAATTAATATGGGTGAGATTTTTGCAGATTTACCTTGATTTTGTTTTATAATTTAATTATCAGATTATAACTTACATGAGATCATATGTATACCTATAAGTTAGGTAATGCATAATAAGATTATTATAATTCATTATGTTAATGGAGTAAAGTGATATGACGTAGGATTTATCTCAATTCATAAGTGGTTACATGTGGACTGACTCACTTTATGTAAAATTCATCAACCTTATAAAAGTATTCCACATATAAACCTTAAACTATCCTTAAAACTTGTCTCCTTAAGTTATTATGTTATACTAACTCATTGGGAAGGTAAAGGAATCTTAAAGTCATTCTTGATAAGTTAACAAGTGATCTTTAAGAGATATTTTTATGATGGATATTGGATAATTTTACGTTATTTGAGAGCATCATTTTATATACATTAATTTTAGTATATCATTAACAAATGTAATTAACAAATCTTTAATTAAATGGTACTTAATAGAATTAGACTACACATATTTGACATTAAGTTAATATAGATTGGATACTTACAAGACATTCATTACTTGTAGCATTAATTGTAATTTTGTCAAGATAAAATAACTTGTTCTAATTATTGATATTTAGGACTGTAATCATGATAATCTAGATTGATTAAACTTTTCCATCCTCATTTGTAACTTGATTATTCTATGATGAGATCAATGATCGTAGACTCGGTTGATTTAGCTAGCTGCATGGAGTGATTGTGATTGTTTTTGTAAATCGAATTTCTTGCGCCTTGTAGATAGAATGATTGATTTAAATTGTGTTCTAATGCACTAATAAATATTGATGCTGGTGGATTGATTTAGAACTAGTTTATTAATGTATGGTTAATTAAAATTTATGTATGATGGTTAACAGTAATGATTACTCTCACCCTTCTCTAGTTGATTTTAGAGTTGATGGAATGAATTTTAGTTGATCGTCGATGTTGTTGTTAGCTCAGTCAGCGTGGTAGATTGTCTCAGAGGGGGAAATGTAGAGACCTCCTGGTTCCTCAGAACAGTCTCCAGCCCTGAGACCTTAAATGGTCAAAATCGATGGGAACCTGGGCTTGAGCATTGCTTATGTGTCCGAGAGGTCCTAACAACTGCAGGGTAGGACGGGCGGGTAGTCAATGTTATTTTTCATCGGTTGATTGTTGTTCATTGCTTCCATATGCTTGATGTGCGTCTTAGATCATTACGTTGTTGTCACAGATGCATGCGTCATGTTCGTCGTCGTGTTGTGAGACAAAGTATAATGTCTTTATTTTACTTGTACACCCGCACACACACAAAAAAAAATATTGCACTTGTTATGAGAGGTTGATGTAGTGACGAGCGGGAGGTTGTCACATATGGTATCAGAGTGGGGTTCAACCCACGACTTGGGATCGCTACGACTTTCGTTGAACTGATTGATTATGTTGTTGTTGATTGAGTTGACTTGTGTGCGTGTAGGTAATCATGGTTGGAGGATGCCGTGGAGGTAGACGATAGGGTGCTAGGGGAGGAGGCACGACACCTCTAGTAGCATCCATGCCTATGGGATCTAACCCCCAGGGAGACGAGCAGGTTCTCGGACAGAACAAGATAGCAGTTGGTGATATGGTCGGAATGATGAGATCTTTTTAGCACATGTCTGAGGCACTAATCAGCCGTTTGGACAGGGATGAGGCCAAAGCGTTGGCACCCGCTGAGGTTCTGCTGCGCTCTCCAGTTAGTACTAGTAGTATTCACCATGAACTTGAGAAGGTCAAATTTCCCGAGTTCTTTGGTGCCCCAGACGACGCAACTACCAAGGCATGCTTGGAGAACATGGTGATGTGCTTTGCACTTCACAATTATACCTCTAACATGAAGGTCCGCATGGCAGTCTTTCAACTGAAGGGGAGCACTCTTCTATGGTGGAAGATGCTCCTACCACACCTGAACATGGCTGTCGAAGACGTGTCATGGGAATTGTTCAAGGAACGGTTCTGAGAGAGGTACCTTTCAGAGGAATTCATTGAGTGTCATCTCAATGAGTTCAACGCCTTATGACAGGGAGGTCGTATGGTGCCCGAGTACGAGGCTCATTTTATGGAGCTGCTCCGGTATGCTGCGCACCTTAACACTGAGAAACTTAAGGTCAACAGGTTCGTGTTCGGCCTTAATGACATCCTGCGTGCAAAGGTTAGGATTTTGATGCCTCAAACCTTGCATGATGTCATCCAGAAGGCCCTCATAGCAGAGGAAGAGCTTATCAGTGGGGGTCAGACTAGGACTCCAGCGAGACCAGCAGGGTAGGTTTCATTTGGAGCACAACAGCATCAGACGCCAACTAGACATATGTCGAGATATCATGGCTTCCAGAGGGGATCCACTTTCACTACACCCCAATGACCGACGCCTCAACAGTGGACACCTTATCGGAGACCATAGCATCAGCAGCAGCGCTACCTGTAGCAGCAATAGTTTAGGCTTGTTCAGCTGAACAAACTAGGGTTCCAGGCTAGTGGGCCGTGATTTTCTACTTTGGGTACCAGGACTACTGGTCCAAAGAAGGGGTGTTAGACATGTGGGGAGCCACACTACCAGCACGACTGCCCTGTGGAGACGACCAGAGCATCTGGATCAGCTGAATCCACTACCATAGGAGATATGGGCAAGCCCCATTGGATTCATGCAGCAATGAATAACCGCCAGGCAGAGCACCAGTCGACTGTGCTCGAGACGACAGGTACCGTCGCTGACCAGAATCTTAGTATTTTGATAGATCCAGGTGCTACCGAGAGTTTCATTTTTGGAGTAGCACTAAAAAGGATTAAGGTAAAGGCAGTCGAACAGGATGAGTTTAGCTTCATGGAGATGGCTTCGAGAGCCAAACAAAAGGTTGGAAGAAAGGTTACGGGCTATGCCCTTAACCTGGGAGAGTTTGTCACCAGGGCCAACTTGTACGTCACGATATTAGGATCTTATGATGTCGTGATTGGTATGGATTGGTTGGAATCGCATGAGGCGATACTCAACTATAAGACGAAACGGTTGAGCTTGGTTGATGACGAGGGACAGAGACGTGTGATTGTAGGACGAAACCAGGGCGGTTCCCTGAGGTTTATCTCTTCCTTGCAACTTCGAAAGAGCATGTGCAAGGGGTGAAATCTTTGTGCGATCCTTGCGTTAAATGAGAAGGGAGTAGCGGAAGGTCTAGAACACCTTCCGGTGGTGAGAGAGTTTGCGGACATGTTTTCGGAGGATTTACCTAGGATGTTTCTGGAAAGGGAATTGGAGTTTACCATAGACCTAAAACCAAGGACTGAACCCATAACAAGAACGCCTTATCGGATGTCGACTCCAGAGTTACAAGAGTTGAAAATGCAACTAAAGGAGTTGTTGGACCTGGGTCTGATACATCCTAGTGTGTCACCATGGGGTTCACCTGTTATTTTCATATGAAAGAAGGACAGATCATGGAGGCTTTGTATTGACTACCGTCAACTGAACAAGGCCAGGATCAAGAATCAATATCCATTGCCAAGAATTGATGATTTGTACGATCAAATGAAGGGTGCGACGGTGTTCTCCAAGATTGATTTGCGATCAGGGTATCACCAGTTACGGATCAAGGAGGATGACATTCCTAAGACCGCCTTTAAGATGAGGTTTGGACATTACGAGTTTATTGTTTTACTATTTGGACTGACAAATGCCCCAGGGGTATTTATGAGTTTGATGAACGGGGTGTTCCGCGAGTACTTAGACAAGTTCGTCCAAGTGTTCATTGACGATATTTTGATTTACTCTCGTACGACGGAGGAGCATGATGAGCACTTTCACTTAGTTCTACGGTGTCTGCGAGAGCACAAATTGTATGGGAAGTTGTCCAAATTCTCATTCTATCAATCAAATATTCACTACTTAGGGCATGTCATCTCCGGCGAAGGCATCACCATGGATCCAGTGAAGGTCGAGACCATTATGGAATGGCCTGTGTCGAAAAATGTCCCAGAAGTGCGTAGCTTCATGGGTTTAGTAGAATACTATCGATGGTTCGTTGAGGGCTTTTCGAAGATAGAAAATCCGATCATGGAGTTGTAGAAGAAGAACAAGAAGTTTGTTTGGACCGAGAAATGCACGGAAGCGTTTTGGAGGCTCAAGGAATTGTTGACAACCGCACCGATATTAAAGGTCCCTGACATGGACGCGGACTTCTTGGTATGCACTGATGCATCCAAGGAAGGCTTAGGTGGAGTCTTGATGCAAGATGGACGAGTGATTGCTTACATTTCGAGGAAGCTGAGAAGGCATAAGGAGAAATACGCAATGCATGATTTGGAGTTATTATCCATCGTATATGCCTTGAAGGTTTGGAGACACTACCATATTGGACGAAAATTTGAACTAAAGACTGACCATTGTGGACTAGAACACTTATTGACGCAAAGTGGCCTGAACGTGCAACACCGGCGTTGGTTGGAATTGCTTAGCGAGTACGACTTTGAGATTACTTACATAAAAGGAAGAGTGAACCGAGTGGCAGATGCATTGAGTCAGAGACCACGCATATTTTCAGTGCTACCTCTTCAGACGAATCTACATGAAAAGATTCTAACTTTACAGTGTGACGATGACTGGTATAAAGAGGTTGAGGGATTTATCGGACAAAACACAATGATGGTACCACGATTTGAAGGATTTTCATTTGATAGCGATGGTTTATTGAGTTTTAAAAGTTGTATTTATGTACTGCAAAACGACGAGTTGAGGATGTTGATCCTGAGCGAGGCTCATAGAGCAGTTTATATGGCTCATCCGGGAGTCACGAAGATGAGGGCAAACCTTAAACCCTTATTCTTCTGGAAGGGAATGAAGGCCGACATAGTCAACTATGTGGCCAGATGTCTATAATTTTAGCAGGTAAAGGCTGAACATAGACACCCAACAGGATTACTACAACTACACTCTATTCTGGAATCGAAATGGGAGGTTATTTCGATGGATTTTATTGTTGGATTGCCACTGATGGCAAGGAGACATGACTCGATTTTCGTAGTAGTAGACAATATGATGAAGATTTCTCATTTTATTCCTGTTCATACGACGTATCATGCGCCTAACATAGATAGAGTCTTCATCAGTGAGATTGTGAGGCTACATGGCGTGCCTAAGAGGATTATATCGGATCCAGGATCGGTGTTTACCAGACAATTTTGGACGAGTTTCCAAGAGGCCTTGGGTACCCAACTTAACTTTAGTTCTGCATATCACCTGGAGACTGATGGACAAATGAACGAATGAACCAAACCTTGGAGAACATGTTGTGCATGTACGTGATGGACCAACAAAAGCGTTGGGAGGAATTCTTGCCACTGGTGGAGTTCACTTACAACAACAGTTACCAGAGCACCATTAAGATAGCGCCTTTTGAGTTTCTTTACGGGTGATCGTGTCGGATGCCCTTGAGTTTGGATCGGCTTGAGGATAGGGTCCTGGTGGGACCAGAAGCAATCCAAGAAATGGAAGAGAAAATGAAAACAATAAGACAAAGTATTAAAGAAGCACAGGATCGACAAAAGAGTTATGTCGATGCGCACCGTGTCGACCATAGTTACAAGGTCAGCAATCGAGTCTTCTTGCGGGTTAAACCGCATAAGAGTTCGATCAAGTTTGGGAAGGGATATAAACTCTCTCCTAGGTTCGTGGGACCCTTCGAGATTGTGGAGAGAAAGGGGCCCATGGCCTATCGACTAGCCTTGCCTAATTCTTTGAGGTGTATGCACAATGTTTTTCATGTATCTATTTTGAGACATTATATTAGTGATCCTACACATGTGATTGACATGAGTTCCTTGCAGGTATCAAACGAGGGGGTGCTCACGGCTAAGTCGGTCCGCATATTGGATCATCACGTTTGATAGCTACACTGTCGAACAGTAGATCAGGTCAAGGTCCAGTGGGACAATTATAATCTGCACTCGGTGACCTGGGAGGATGCATATGATATGTGCCAGCAGTTTCCATTTTTGTTTGATAGATAGACATATGATACTGTGATACACTTTATTTCAGCATATATACTGTGAAACTTCAGGATGAAGTTTAGACCAAGAGTGGGTGTATGTAACATCCCACTCTGGCGCACTGAGAAAACTTATTCGTTGAGTACACTTGCTCGCAAGTGATCCGGATTATTATGCTATTAAAACTTTTGATTTTGATTATGAGGCGTTATGGGATGATGACATGTTGTTTTACCGCTTTGACATACATAGGTGCTATTGACTCAGTTTTACTGAGTGTGCAGGGTTTTGGACCTTGAGGATGTGGAGGCATCGATGGAACCCCTTGGACTCCGGATCAAGTCAGGGAGTGTGCCATTGGGGTTTGATTGTCTTACTATGATATTAGTGCATCAGATTAGATGATATGATGTGGATATGTTCTGACATCATTTGTTGATGATGCAGGTTGATGATAGCTTGCCGACCAGACTCACATATGGAGTAAAGGGGCCACACACGACTACCAGAGAGGTTGAGGGAGAGGTGTGGATAGTAGCCCTGCCACAGCCTACTAGCACTCTCACCGTGGCTCGAATTGTAGGTTAACGATTACCTAGTTCGAGAGGACCCGTGATGTCGTGAGGGTACACTACGATAGTTGCTCACGATGATTCTAAGGGGTGTGCAATAAGGCGGGGGCCTTATTCCTTAAAGGCCCTTAGTCTCCCACAAGTTCACCTGGCGGAGTGTTGACTCCAGGGGTTATTGATGTCTACCAATCAGTCAAGAGGCGAGTGGCACCCTTGGAGCACGTAGTGCGTCCTAAAGGGCACGTCATGCAAAGGAACAGATGAGGCGAGTGGCACCCTTGGAGCACCTAGTGCATCCTAAAGGGCACATTGCATTGATGATGATAGAGGGATGAAACTAGATGACCCTAAGACAAATAACAGGTTAAGAAATTTTAAAGCAACTTCCCTAATTAAATGTCACCCAATACAAAATCTAAGTTCTAAGTCTAAAATTTCGCCAGGGGTAAAATTTCGTCTACCTTTAAAAAAAATAATAATAATAATTAAAATAAATAAATAAATAGATAAAATAAAATAAAATAATAAAATTTAAAATAAAAACCACTTAAGTAATAATTATGGTCTTCATAAAATTTTGTAACATGAAGGGAGTAAGAAATTAAATTATTCAAAAGAAATAAAATCTGTGGATATAAAAAGTAAAGAGGGAATTAATTATTTATCTTTTGATAATTTAAAACGATACTAAATTAATGATAAAAGGGAAAAGGGGTTACATTCCACACTTGCCATTTTGAGTTCTAAGTAAAAGGGGAAAGAGGGAAAATAAAAAAATAGGAAACTAGGGAAAGGAGGTAACATAAAAAGGAAAAAGGGGAACTTAATGGAAAAAGCAGGAAGTCAACTTAGTAAAGAATCTACATTTAAGAGCTTTCTAAGTTTAAATGGAATTAGCAATTTTGTAATAGGGAAAGCCTTTAGAACCTGTAAGGGAATCTAGGGACACCTAGGAGTGATTCTAGGAGTAACTCTAGGTGGATGCGAGAAATCAATATAATTACTTAATTAAAGAAATTAATTTATGGAGGAATGTAGGGGATGGGGGACACTTGTACGGACAGGAAATTTCAGGAAATTATTTCTAAAACTTTAATTAAATGAGATTTTAGGAAGGAAAGGAAGTTTGAAACTCTATAAAATAAAGGAAGGAGAAGGATGAAGGATCATCTTCAGTTTGCGTAGCGTTACACTGCCGAAATATCGACTTGACTGATTTACTTGTGGGAGTTGGGATACCCAGCTCAGAGAGGAGTGGTAGCTCGGCCTTGCGAGGTGAGATGGGAGCTAGACATAACCTCTGGATAGTGTGTGTGGCCCCTTTGCAGGTTGGGGGGCTAAGAGGGAAGAAGAGTTCCCCTAGCATTGGCTGGGAGGTACTAGTGAAGTCTCGACGGTCAGCGAGAGGGAGTTGCACGGAGCACACGGATAACACTTGGAGCAGGCAAACAGGCAACGGTACGCTTCTTCATTTGAATGATAGAATGTTGTAGGATTTATGATTTGGATCTGCATGATTGTTGGGTAGTTAAAGTGAGTTATTTTTAAAATTCAATGACTGAAACTGTTCTTAGCCTAGACTGATGATTGTTGACTCCCATGGTCTTCGTTCCCACATGGCTTGAAAGCCTTGTGGTGTTGACTGTGACCCTTGCGACTGTTTTCCTTCATACCTAGCACGCTAGTCCTCACCTGAGTAGTCAGTCAGTTGTCTGATCTATGGTCGTCGCCTTAGCGTTAAAAGACCTATGGATCTCAACGCCCTGCTTTTCTATGCGAGGATGGTGAAGCGTAGGACGAACCCATCCGCCGGCTACTTCTGTTGTTGTCCTTGGCAGTGTTGTCTTATGCCTTCATGTGTGTTATTAACCCCAAAATTTCATTGTTGGCATAGCCTTTCCTTCCACTGTGCGTTTTATACCTTGTTGAGTTTTCTTCACGCCTTGGCTGAAAAAAAAAAAAACCTTTGCGGACATCTCAATGACCTTCCTTGGCTCTATGAGTTCTCCTACTGTGCTTCATGCCTTTTACATTTGTCTACATTTTTATGCGTGGAGAAATAAATTTGCTCTGCCTTGGGATGTCAAGGAGTTGATTACTCGGCGTTCTTGGCCCGACCATTATTAAATATATTAAAGATGATTATTTGACCCATGTTTATTACCATTTTGGCAGTAGCGATTGTTTGACAGAAAATTTACATATAATGATGTGTGGTATGAGTATGCTGGCAAAAAGATATGACTTCTTGTAGTCATTTTTCTTTATACATTTGGTATTCTGGCGTTGGGCATCCAATGGTTTTCTGTCTGCATTTTCGTTTTGGCATCCTGAGGCTGGAGAAACTTGATTTCTGAGATGCATATTTTGTACACCTGCATATCCAAATTCATTGATAGATCACGACTGTGGTTAAGCCTGAAACCGAATTGATTAAATTTGTGTTAATAGCAATTTAATCTGGAAGCGTTTGTTTTTCTTGTCTTAGAGTTTTTCTCCATCTTCCGGTGGCCCAAATGAGCTCGAACCCACCTTTACCTGAATTTCAATCTTTTATTATGATTCTAACCTGGACAACGTACTGTTTTTCCTCCAGGAATGTTTTAAAAAAAAAATTCTTGGCCATTCGTGCACCGGCTCCAACCCCTCCCACCTGCGAATTTGAAGACTTACCTTCTTACCCTAACGCCAATGTAATCGCCCAACGATTGGGCTATTGCCTCGCTTCTTTTCCCCCACCTTGCATGCGGCTGGGACGTCGACCCCGCCTCTACCCGTTCTAGCAGCAATTTTTAAAGGTGATTGGTGAATGGCCTGGAGAAGAATTCGTGGCGTCATCCTTGTTTTTTTGTAACTTTTAAATAGCACCTTCCTTACTAGAGGGGAAGTGACTGTTATGGCAGAGATGTCAGAATGAGAAGTCATTGACGGTGCAGTTTCCCTAGTTGATTTTTGAAATCCCTGAGTGACAGTGGAGTGGCCCCCTTTTTTTTAAATAACAGTTTAATGCTTAATAAGGACTGCAGTGGCTACAGCTGTAATGATTTAGCTAAGCGTACCCACCTTTTGTGATTTTAGAAAGACTATAATAGTGAGAGTGATAACAGTATTAAATCGTTTTAAAAGTTCACCTTAGTTGAATTGTTTTACAATTTCTTTTTATATCATTTTTATTCATTGCAATACATACTCATTAGAGAATGGCTGGAAGTGAGTTAATTAATATGGGTGAGATTTTTGCATAGTTACCATGATTTTGTTTTTTGCAGAGTTACCTGGATCTTCAGTTGCTAACCCTCCGGAGCTCTTAATTCCTTTTGCTTTGTTACTCCTTCTATACATGGATTCTCTCCATGCTACCCCTCATGATATTTATAATCATAGGATCATTGTTGATCCTATCATGATCAACAATGATCAGAAATTGCTTCTTCCACAAGGTGATCTTCCTCTGCCCCAAGGTGATCTTATTTTTATCTGGTTATTGTACATGTTTGACTTATGTTACCATCAATGACAAAACACAATCAATAATGCCAACAATCTCCCCCTATTTCATTGAGGGAAACATATCTATAAAACAAAAATGATTTCATACCTTTGCTCCCCATATCACTAATATTCTTTTATATCTGATAGAAAATTTGTTTTCTGCTTAACATTGTTTTACTGCTTCTCTCCCCCTTTGAAATCAATGACAAAGAGTGAGGCTCTGACTATTTTTCTCCCTCTGTTAATTTACTAATTTCTTATCTCAATTCATTGGGATATTTGTTCTTAAATAAGTGGTCTTCTTGATACTAACTTGTAGTGATACCAATTTGTAGTGATCAAGTCTTTTAAACCTTAATCTATTTATTATTTTTTTTATAACCAAAATACCCCCCATGATTTTTTACTGACTTTCCTTTATCAAATAGAACAAGAGTATGAATCTTACTGATCTTTTAGATGTTCTTCTTATTCTTCTTTAATATTTCATAGGAATCAATTGTTCTAATAAAAATTTTGTTATCAATTGATCTTTGCTAGATTGATACCCCTTGAGCCTCTCTGCTACTTTTTTTCTTCTCTCCTTTTTACAAAAATGACAAAAATGATTTTTTCTTGTTCCCTCTGAGGTTATACTCCCACTAAGGTGATTCTCTCCTTTGTCCATTTTCTCCTTCTCATATTATACAAATCCCCCTATCAATGATTTTTCTTTCTTTGGCTAAAGGATTATGACATCATTAGGATTGTGTCATATTCTTCTATATGGACTTCCCTTTCATGAGCTTGATCTATTTCATATTGAATTTCACATTCCTTATTAGGACCTTCACCCATCATTTTCTTGTTATTAATTTCTTCATTTTCAGGTGCAAGATCATCTTTCTTTCTTTCTCCTTCAGATTTGCTTCTCCATATCTTTCTATGAGATATTCTTATTTTTGGACCTTTTCTTTCTAATTGTGTTTTTGGAGATTTTTCATCTCCTTTCTTCTTCCAAATTTTATTAGATTTTCTCCCTGACTTGAATGACTTATTTAATGATTGACTTTTTTAACTATTGTAGCTTTGGGATTTGTGCCCAAACCTATCACTGTTGTATCATCTTATTGTATGACAAAATTTTCCTATGTGCCCAACAAAATTGCATCTCCAACATCTAATTGAGTTTTTGGATTTTCGTGCATATCCTTTTTCTAGTTTCTTGCAGTCCATTGTTTTATGGCCAAAGTTATGACAAGAAAAGAAATAACCATTGAAGGTGTTTCCATTCCTGAATTTATTTTGGCTTGAGATTTATGTCTTTTGATTTTCTTCTTCCTTTTTACTTCTATAGCTTCCTTCCTTAACAAATTTAATGGCTTGTAATTGCTTTGTAATTTCACCTTTTCCTTTTGAGAAGGATGATCCTTTCTCATGTTTGTAAATGGTTCTCCACTTGTCATTGTCTTCTTTTTTATTGTATCCAAGATCAGTTTTTTCATCAACCGATATTTGATTGTTCCAAATATTATCTAGGATAGCTGAGTTATTATGAAATTTGATAGATTTATTTTTTTATTCATCCATCTTTTTGAGATTGACTATTTCCAATTTCAACATGTGACATGTCTCTTCCTTTTTAGTTAACCGAATCTTCAGGGCTTCTTCCACTTTCTTAGCATGTTCAAGTTGAGTCTTTAGATTTATGACTATTTCTTTTGTCTCATCCAAGACTTCTTTGCATTTAATAGTTTTTTCATATGTCTTCAATTCTTCCATATCTTTTTTTAGATCAAAAAATTTAGTTTTCAATATTTTGATTTATTCCTCGTTTTCTAGCTGAATCCTTCTGAGGTTGATGGCTTCTAATTCCAACATTCATCATGATTCTTCCTTTTTAGTTAATTGGATCTTCTAGGCTTCTTCATTTTTCTTATCTTATTCAATTTGAGTCATTAGATCTACATTAGTACTTTCATTTATCTTTTTGAAGTTGATGATTTCCAGTTCCAACATATGGTCAGAATTTTATTTCCTAGTTAACTAGATCTTCATGACTTCTTCAACTTATTTAGTTTCCTCAAGTTGAGTTTTTAGACTCTTAACCAATTCCTTTGTTTCTTTTAGTACTTATTTTATTTTATTGTCATGTGTATTTAATTCTTCCATGTCTTTTGCTAGATTAGCAACTTCGGTTTTCAAAGTTTTGAACTCTTCTTCTTTGTTTTTTTCTTGAAAATTTTGTTCATGCTCTTCATGGTTAGATTGATATAACTGTTGTAGTAGCAACATATTTTTCTTTTGAATCTTCTCCAACTCTTCAAAACTACACATAATTGTGTATTCAAGTTGCTCAAGAACATCCCTATTAACTTCAATATATACACTATTTGTCGGTTCCATACTAATCACATCAAATGTAGTTATAAAATCATTCTTAAAATCTAATAGTTTTTCTTTGGTGAATATTGAGGTATTCATCAATTCCTTGATGTAGTTGTCTTCACTGTTGTTGACTGGGGTTTGCATCAAATCCTGCATTTCATTCTAACTAGAAATCTCTTTATCTATATTTTGTTCCTCAATCTAATTGGAATTCTCCTTTTCTTTATCTTGTTCCTTATTTGGATAAGAATTATCTTCTTCTGAGATTTTTTCTTTTTTCTTTGACTTGGTCTAACAATCCATCCTAGATTGCTTTTAAGGCTAATGAATTTTTTATCCTTGCTTCCTTTGTAGTTTTGGTTTTTGTATTTGAAGTAGTTAAGTTCCAAGGCTTACTTACTACCGAATCCCAAACTCTAGATCCTCTTGACTTCAGATATCTTTTCATATTTTCCCTCCATGAAGAATAATCTATTCCATCAAATAAGAGAGATTCATTTGTGGAGATAGACATTTGTCCACCCATTTATTCAGAATCTACCTTCCATTGTTTAAACTGTGTTGAAGGAACCCACTCTGATACCAATTGTTGAAAAGTACGCTTGACATCGAGAGGGGTGGGGGGTGAATCAATGTCACAAATCTTTGGACAATTTTCCAATTTGCATAAATTAATTGAACAACATATATTTATTTCAATTTCTCAACCAATATATAAAAGAATAAATATTTTATTTATTTATTTAACTTGAATGAATAGATAAGATCAATTTTCATCTTCAAACAATTATGAGACTCAACTCTCTGTTACAAGACCCAACTTGTAGTTCTCAGATCCAACTGAGAAATGAGGAATCCAACCCTCTTAACAAGTCCCAGCCTTTTGATATCCGATCCAACTAAGATCTGAGGAATCCAATCCTCATATAAGACCCAACTTGTAAAACTTCGTGATTATTCAAGCATCAGAGGGACTATTAATTCTAGCCCCTTTATCTTCTTTACCTTATCATGTGACCATTGTTGGAACCAAGTTCTCTGCTACTTCATGCTTCGGGACTTCAGTATTTTGCAGTCATTCAATCATCTCGAAGTATACTTCTCTGAAGTAAGTATACTGTATTCACTAGTATATCAGACGGTCAATATTAATCTTTTGTTGGATGGACGATCCTGGCTTATCCAAAGGCTTCAAACAAATCGATGGTCATGACTTAATCTACAGTTCAGTGGATGATTCTCGTTCACTTCAAGACTTCTATATGACCATAGACGATGGCTAGGTGATAAGCCAAACATGTTCTTAATCACTTAGCAAAATCAATGATCATGTTTTAATTGGAAATTTAGATGGACGTCTGTTATTTACTTCGTAACTTCGTCCTTCGGGATTTCCAGCCGTTGCAATAATTCAACCTTCTGGAGTGCATTTCTTCAAAGTGTGTATTATCCATTTACTTGTAGATTGAATAGTTCTATCTTAATTTGTTGTTGAGTGGATGGTCTACGCAACCTCAACGAGATGTTTTGTTAATGGCCTTGTCATTGTGCACTTTTTAGGATCTCGACCGTGAATCTTCCTTCTCAACGGATGGTCAGATCTTAATCCGAAGCTTCAACTCTCTAGGACTCCGGGTTACTAGAACTCCGAGGTACTTCAATCCCTATAGAGTGTTTACCTACGGAATAAGTCATAAATATGTGGTGAATTATTGATGTGAGTTGTTTAGTACACCTTACACTATCCTTCCATTGCGCTTGATCTAATGGTCTAGAATGCTCCTGGAGTAGATCAACGGTTAACATTACTTCATGATTCATGCTTACTATATCTTTCCACTACGTTTGATCTAACGGTCATGTGAGAACCCAAAGGATCTTAGATCAACGAGGAGCATTAGCTTCGGCCTTTGGCGCTTCGGTTAATTTCTGGTAGGAGAAATTGGATATCCCCAAAGGACATACTCTCGAACTGATGTAGCTTGTTGATGTCACTGTTGTTGTGGAATTGATTTATTGGTTGCCACATGTCACCTAGATTCATGACTTACATATACCTAAAGTGCCAACAGGCCCTTGACACTTGTCACCATCTGATTTCTCCATGTGTCCTTGCTGACGTGGATCTCTTGATGTGTCACATGTCCTCCTCCTGGATCTAACGGTCGTAGGTTCATCTAAATTTTCTTATTGATCTAACAGTTGTCGTTGCTTCTGGAATACAAAACTTTTGAGACTTCGATCTAATCCTCCCAAAATGGAGAAGTGTTGAATAGATCTATCACCATAGATATTTCCTGTCTTGATCCTATGGCCTTTGTTTATTATGAAGCTTCGAGGTTCAGGAGATCTTAGCTCATCTAAGTTGTTTGTCATCGGAGTAGGTCAAGGCTAGAGTTATCCGCGCTCTGATATTTGTTACTACAGATCAATGGTTGAATGGATTTCTTGATCCAATGGTGGATGGGAGTTTGTGACTCCAGGGCTTTGACCTTCGGGTAGATTACATGTTCTTGGCTTGTTTTCGCTGGAGAGGTCAGCGTCGCAGTTGACCACCTTCTTTCCTGACGGTTCAAAATTTAGATCAAAAATTGATAGGATTTCCCTGCTCTTTCTCTGATTTGACGATTGACGGAATTTCATGACTTGGGGAATTTGGGGCTTCAGAGGTCCAGGTAATTGTTTCTCCAATTTTAATCGGATTTGCTCAACACCGAAGTGGTCAACATGGAATTACTTACTCAATCCTTCCACTTTACTTTGATCAGACGGTCAATATATCTCCCGAGATGTTTTTTAGATTGGATGACTCCCATTTGTTTGATCCTTTATAAATGTTTTCTTTACTCACAAAAATTTGTCTCCTGTGTTATTTCAAATGTGCCATCTCTCGTGAGCTTCGATTAACGTATCTTCCTTCTGATCTGTTCATCACTATTTCTCTTGATCTTTTAATAATTGTCTTTGCATTCTTTTATGCATTGATCTTCAGTCGTTAACCCTCCCAAGCTCTTAATTCCTTATGTTTCGTTACTCCTTCTGTACATGGATTCTCTCCATGCTACCTCTCATGAGATTTAGAATCATAGGATCACTATTGATCCTATCGTGATCAACAATGATCACAAATTTCTTCTTCCACAAGGTGATCTTCCTCTGCCCCAAGGTGATCTTATTTTTATCTGATTAGTGTACATGTTTGAATCATATTTCCATCAATGTCAACACAAAATCAATAATTCCAACACCCCCCCTCTTTATTAGAGCTCTGAGTTCCCAGGTTATTTGATTCCAAGGAGAGATTATCCACCCAATAAGATAAAATCAACACCCATATTATACTACATTGTTATTACAATGAGTCAATCTAACATTTTTGGCTAAGAAGAAGGTTGGAAAGACTATAATTGTAATATATGTAACAATATTTCAATTCTACCACCTTGGAGGTGAAGACCAAGATAACACACTTGTTGGCCTATCCTATCTCCTCATTCGTGGGAAGGAATATTTTAAACTCTTAGGTCTAGTCACCTTCCATCATTTCCCTTTACACATGCACTAAAAATGAAGATAGAAATGACAGTTCCTCACAAAACCCAGAACCAAAGATCAAAATCAAAGGAAAGCCCCAAATTATTCCAGCCCATAAGGCCCCACACAAGAATAACTCAATAGCTAATGAATTTTGAGACGAAAAATATATCATCCATTCCCAATACAACATGAAATTGAAACGATTAACCCTATGAGTTCTTATTTAACATCCCAAGATGCACCTCAACTGTCAAGCCATGGTTCTTCCCTTTCCAAATCATTGTAATCTCTCACTCAACCAAGCAATTCTTAGCTAAATCATCCCACTACCGTAAAACAATTCTACAAGACTAGGGAGACTCCGTCCTAGGGGTATGCCATATATTTTTCTCCTCCCCATTTCCATGCATTGAAATCCCTCATGTGAATCTAACCTTAATAAACAAAATTAGGCTCGCTTTCTCATGTTGTCCCTCTGCAACCTACTCGCCTTATATGACCTTTGGGAAATCCACACAATTTGTACTTTGATTATGATCCACTTAGTCATTATATCAATAATTAATATCCTAATAAATGGATGATTAGGGCATTGTGGCATAATTAAATTCACCATTTTTAATAATTCACCTTGGACTCGTTAATATCACAAGTTTTTCCCATGCATCCACCTCTTCATTCAATGCCCTCCCGATGTGGAAAAATGAGACCTTATCAAATTGAGATACAAATTGCTTGATTTGTGTCATAATTCCTTAAAGTTCATTCCCTGAATGGATTTTCTCGGTGATTATTTCCCCGATGATTAAAAATGGGTCCCCAAAGACCATCGGGGACTTAATTCCATGATTTCTAGCGATGGTTAACGAACACCATAGTAAACATGATTTGCCAATATTATTCGTCACCTTCCCTAGACACCGAGATTAATGCATAATGTTGTTCCCCCTAGGATCATGGATACTCCCACCTACACCTGCCACCCTTGAACTCACCTCTGAAGTAATTAATCAGATAAAATGTTATCCTTTGCACATGGTTTCAAATTTTACTTATAAAATTTTCTTAACTAAATCAAATTTTAATTTACATATTATTTTCATAAATAACATTAAAATAAATAAACTAAAAGGCATAGTCTAATTGTTCTATGTTTTGTCCCTTTTTCCAGGTATATGTTCCTTTTATTTTTTCCAAAATTCTAGTGAGAAATTGTTGGATAATCATATTTAAGTGGTTAATTATGTATAATCCAAGTGCGTCGAGAGTTTTTCATCACGCTGAATCCATCTCTGCATTTATAAATGCAATTTAAATGACAGAAAATGGTGATTTCCTATATATTTATGTTGCCGGATTCCAATGAAAAGGGACAAAATATAGAACAATTAGACAACACCAAACTAAAATATTATCTCTATTTTTTTACTTGTGGGACTAGCCTTTGGCTATGAAACTACTACCGAGGAGCATCTAAGTCATCAAAAGGGATCACACCTAACCCCATATCTAATTGGATTTCTTAGCTAGGCCTCTCCTCCCAACTTTCAACCCTAGGCAGCCCTACAAATGAAACCCTTTAAAACCAATCATGCTAAAAATATTTGACAAATCCTATCTCTATTATTAAGTAATAATCATTTCTTTCATTAACTGAAAAAAACTTATAATTAGCAAGAAGTGACTTGGAAATGTATATATGTTCTTATGATGATACAATGGTACATAATAGGTATAAAAACATAAATGATATGTGTATCCCATATTCACCATCAAATTATAAATCGTTGTGTCTAATAAAAAAATTTCTTACAAAAAGTGTTAAAACAATATGAAATCTAAAAGATTACCACTTCACTCCACACACCAAAGAGTGCCAAAAGCATGTACCACCCACACCAAAAGGTGACAAAAGTGTGAATAATGAGGGGTTTGGTTGCACATGGATTTGTACATTCATGCATTCTTCCCATGTAATTCTATTACCATCATAGATCCATACCAACTCGGATCTATCATGAGAAGAGAGGGATCAAATCCCATTCCATGAGGTGAAAACATTTCCTCAAGTTTTTTCAATTTAAAGAAAGTTTTCACTTCAAGGGACTTGATCTCTCTCCTCTCATGATATATCTGAACTTGAGATACATTTATGTCAGTTGTGTGTGTGTGTGTGTGTGTGTGTTCACGTCACTTGTCAACTCTATATTGAGAATGGAAGGAATCCTCATAGTGAGCAAGACACCATTGGAATGTTTTCACTACCAAGGTAGATCCAACTTAACCCCGAATCTATTAAGAGCCTAGAGAGATCAAATCTCTCAAGGTGAAAACTTATTTTAAAGCGCAAAACTTGAGGAAAGGTTTGCACCTTGGTAGATTAGGGGTTAAGTTCAATCTGAAATGGTTTATATTTTTTTATAATATTGAAAGACACCTAAATAAATAACACCATATTTTTTAAACATCCCAAATATAAAACATTATTAAAAATAAAGTATTAAGATTATATAAGAATACACACCATTTCAACTTATCACTTATTTTTCAAATTATAGCAGAGCTAGTTAAAATCTTTCAGTTCTAGAGCTAGAATAAGTCTTTTCCGAAGTTGGTTAAAATATTTTAGTGCTAGATATGATAGATCTATTTCAAATATATATTTTTTTAAATGTACAGTCGTGGTCGCAAGCGGCATGTGCACATAGAGAGACCACATTCCCTTTGGTCATGATTTTCCTAATTACAGGTCGGGACCGCCTTAAGGATTGAACTACATAGTGCGACCAATTTTGTTTTTTTCACTCTTTGTTTCTCTGCAAACTGCGACCAATTACACTATGATAACTAAAAAATATGGTATAGACTCGCAATAGTGATTGGCATTCAAGGGGTAGGTCTATACAAATTCTTGGGAAAACCAACCTAGGCATTGGTACATTAAAAAATCAATTTATGTGAGCTATGGCATCGAATATTTGAACACTTCCATTACAGAGATTTACCATCATTGAATAATGATGTTTGGGAGATTTTGTTGAGACCTGAGGGGAAGTAAGTGGTGACTTCCAAGTGGATATACAATATCAAACATGCAGTATACAACAACATCAAAAATTACAAAGTGAGGTATGTGGCAAGAGGGTTCTCCAAGAAACAGGGAGTGGACTATGATGAGACGTTTTCTCCAATTATCAGGTACACTTCTATCAAGATCATCATTTCCATTGAAACAGTCACTGATTGGAGATTACACTAGATGGATGTAAATAATGCATTCCTCAATGGTGTGATTGAGGAGGAAGTGTACATAAAACAACCTCAGATCTTTGAGGTACATGGGAGGGAGTCTCATGTTTACGGGTCGAGGAATGCCTTGTATGAACTCAAGAAGGCACCCAGGGGATGGTACTCCGGGATTTATGGATACTTGATGAGCTTGGGCTTAACCAAGATTGTATCGGATCTCAAACTTTACTACAAGGTTCTTGATGCTGATCCTTTGATCTTGGTGTTATATGTGTTGATGTTTCAACATCAGGTAGACATTATCCCAAATTGTTCATGCTGATTTGACCAAGGGAGGATGATACATTCACTCATGGGGCTATGCTAGTGGTGAATGGCCCAGGATGTTGATGGTTCTCCGGTTTGTATCATCAAGCAAACATTCTCCCAGATTGGTCATGCTGATTTGACCAATGTAGAATGATACATTCACTCATGGGGCTTTGTTAGTGGTGAATGGCCCAAGTGTAGTCTTTCTCCTGATGATGATTGGATAGACTCAAGGTGATTACATTTCTTTCTCTAGGATGGAGTGGCCTATATTAATTAGACATCCACATGAGGAAATAATCATCAACATAAATATAATATATAAATAATATATTTATAATATAATGTATAAATATATATACTCAATAATTAATAATTAATAATAAAGTAATTAATGAAAATACAATAATGGGAAAGACATTCCAATTAATGAGAGGGAACTCCACCCAAGTATATTTATCATGGCCCTGAATTGAATATATCATATCATAAACTATCTACTTGTAGTTGAGGTTTTCAATGTTTAACTAATCTATGATAACAATAGCATTAAATCATAAGGAAATAATTATTAGATCTAAAAATCAGAAAATTCAACATGGTATCATATTTTTCAGATACTTTTTTGAAACTAGTTAAAAGCTTCTAGTGCAAGATCTTATAGATCTTCTTCAAATATTTTATTTTTTGCAATTGTACGGTCATGGTCATGAGCGTCCTGTGCAAATAGAGTGACGACAGTCGTTGTCACGAGCAGCCTGTGCACATAGAGCAACCAAAAATATGGTCACAAGAGACTTGTGCACACAATGCGATCACATTCCCTTTGTTCGTGATTTATCCAATTACAAGAAGCGACTACCTTAAGGATTTCATCTTGGATCTTGTACATTCAGATGTATGTGTACCTATGACAACTGCATATTTAGGTGGATTCAAGTACTATGTGATATTCATTGATGATTTCTCCTAGAAGACATTGATATTCTTCATGAAGACCAAGGATGAGGTCTTCAGTAGATTCCAGGAGTTCAGGGCTCAAGTAGAGAACCTGAAAGGGAAGAAGATCAAGGTGTTGAGGTCAAATAATGGAGGAGAGTACACTTCCTGGGAATTTAGTTTTTTCTACAAGGAAGTAGGGATCAAGATGGAGTTCCATTAAACATCCCTAGATGAGAAAATTTTGGACATTCTCACCAAGCCTTTGTCTAAGGAAAAATTTGTATACTTCAGAGACAACCCTGGCATGATGAAAAATTTATCCCTTTCTTAGAGGGAGTGTTGATGTTTCAACATCGAGTAAACATCCTCCCATATTGGTCATGTTGGTTTGACCAAGGGAGGATGATACATTCATTCACAGTGCTTTGATAGTGGTGAATGGCGCAGGATGTTAATGGTTCTCCAGTTAGCAACATCGGGTAGACATTCTCGTAGATTCGTCATTCTGGTTTGAGCAAGGGAGAGTGATATATTCATTCACGGGGCTTTTCTAGTGGTGAATGGCCCAGTTGTAGTCTTTCTCCCAATGAGAAGTGGATAGACTTGAGGTGATCTCACATTGTCTACTCCATGATGGAGTGATCTATATTAATTAGACATGCATGTGAGGAAATAATCATCAACATAAATATAATATATAAATAATATATTTATAATATAATGTATAAATATATATAATAAATAATTAATAATTAATAGTTATTTAATTAATGAAAAGAAAATAATTTAAAAGACATGTCCATTAATGAAAGGGAACTCTGCCCAAGTATATATATCAAGGCCCTGAATTGAATATATCATATCATACAATATCTACTTACATTCGAGGTTTTATGTGTGTAATTATTCTATGATAACAATAACATTTAAATCATAAGGCAATAATTATCCGATCTCAAAATAAAAAAATTCATCAATATGTTGATGACTTGTTCCTTATAGGAATAGACCGACTCATTGATCAATACAAGAGGGAGTTGGCCTATGAGTTCAATATGAAGGATCTTGGCTTAATTGATTGTTTCTTGGGATTTGAAGTGTGGAAGAAATGAGGTTATATATTCCTCGAACAAGGGAAATACACAATTGAGATCTTAAGAAGATTCGGTATGATGGAATGGAAGTCCATCGCTACACCTATGATGACAAATATGAAGAAGCTGAGTGATTCCAACTCATATTTAAATTTGGTGGATCTAACTATGTACATGCAGTTGGTTGGATCCTTGATGTACCTGGTCAACACTATGCCAGATATTTTCTTTGCAATGAGCACCCTAAGCCAATTTATGGTTAAGCTGAGGCATTTCCATTAGGTTGCAACAAAGAACGTGCTGAGGTACCTTCGTAGTATGGTTGGATATGGTATGATATATGACTCAGGTGGTTAAGTGAGGTTGCAGGGATATACTAATTCTGACTGGGCAAGGAGTGTAGTGGATAGAAAGAGCACCTCAGGGTGATGCTTCAGCTTAGGATCAACTATGATATCCTAATTTAGCATAAATAAAACTTATGTATCACTCAATAAAGAAAAAGTGTGTTATATTGCAACCAGTGCCACAAGTCATGAAGCATTATGGCTTCATAAACTTCTTGTGGGCCTATTTGATCAAGATCTAGAGATGACCTTAATACACTATGATAATCAAAGTTGTGTCAAGCTTTTGGAAAATCCAATATTTCATGACAAGTCTCAGAACATTGAGATCAAATATCACTCCATATGAGATATGGTACAGAAGGGAGCAATAAAGCTCCAGTAAATATCCACAAATGAGAAAATTGTGGACATTCTCACCAAGCCTCTGTCTAAGACCAAGTTTGTATACTTCAGAGACAAGTTTGGCATGATGCAGAATGTCTCCCTCGTTGATAGGGAGTGTTGATGTTTCTTCAGTTAGGAACATCAGATGGACATTCTCCCAGATTGGTCATGTTGATTTGACCATGGAAAATGACTCATTCACTCATGGATCTTTGCTAGTGGTTAATGACCCAGGTGTAGTCTTTCTCCTTATGAGGAGTGGATAGACTCGAGGTTCTATCACATTGTCTACTCCACGATCAAGTGATATATATTAGTTATACATGCATGTGAGGACATAATCATCAACATAAATATAATATCTAAATAATATATTTATAATATAATGTACAAATATATAAATAATCAATACTCAATAATTAATTAATTAATTAAAATAAAATAATGGAAAACACATGTCCACTAATGAAATGGCACTCCGCCGAAGTATATACATCGAGGCCCTCAATTCTAATAAATAATATCATATAGTTCACTAAGTCTTGTAACTATTCTATGGTAACAACAACCTTTAAAGCATAAGGCAATAATGATCAGATCTGAAAATTAGAAAAATTCAACGTGGCACTGAAAGATTTTAAATAGCATATGATATAATTGTACAATCGAGTAGTTTTAATGTTAATTTTAGTGATCTTTGTTGGTTATACGTTACTTCGAAGGGGAATATATATATGCATATGATATGTATAATTTAAAAAAATGTTATAAATATAAAGTCAAAAGGATTATATTTAAAATATACATGGTTATATTGGTTAGTATCTAGTTTAAATGATAAATGAAAAGATATTGTAAATGTGATTCATAATTGTTTAACTTAATTTTAAAATTTAATTTAATATTTGAATATTATATAATATTTTATTTTTATTTTATAGAAAAAAAAAATAATAATTATAATAATAATACATTAGCAATTTGATTGGTAAAGTCTATAGAGGTATACATACCCTACCCCCTGTGAATTTGAACTTGTGAATTCTTAGGATGAAACACATATTCTTAACCATTAGGCCCACTAAAACTGTTTAATATAATATTTATTTTTATTTTATTTTAATTGAAGAAAAAAACAAAAATATTAATATTTTAAAATTAAAATGAATATTTTAACTAACCAAAACTTGTAATCATTTATATTTATATTTTTATTAATGTTTTAAATTGAATAGATAATATTAAAAGGTAAAGGAAATTACACAATTTTTTGTATCCATAAAGTCTGGCCAAAATTTTTGTAAGTGTACATTATATTTTACTCATTTTTATGATTTTTTTTCACTTTTTTCGATTCAATATGAATTTAGATTTATGTTAACATAGGATTTATCAAGAGTTAAGAGGATCAAATCTCTTGAAATGAAAATCTCTTTTAAAATGTAAAACTTGAGGAAATGTTTGCACATTGAGATTTGATCCCTCTCCAAGCTTGATAAATGTGGGGTTAAAATAGAACTAGAATGATATATATAGTACACATAACTATTAATCAATCTATATTATAGAGTAATAAACATAACCAAAATTACCCAATATTATATTATATTGAACCTTCTCCTATTTTAATATCATCATTACATGTCATAATGGTTCTGGTTATTTATATTTTTTATTTTGTAAATTCAAATACCTTATATTTAAATTAAATAAATTCTGTAACATAAATTAAAATGAATAAAATTAAACAACTTTTATTTTAAATAAAATTAACATTTATCTACCATGGAAAAAAAAATAACATTTATCTACCATTAAAAATAAATACATGTCTCTCTTCTTAAGGAAAAAAATTGTTAAATAGCAGTCATCAACACATGTAAATTCATTAAAAAAACATAATGGAGTTCTATTTTATTTTTATTATGCTACTAATAGAAACATAGTGAAAATTGAAATTTTTGTTGTGAAGGTAGTAATGCTCAGAGGTAGATGAGTGGAGTGGTTGTGAACATCTAACAAAGTATCTTCTACAAAAGGAGGATGTAAATTTGGAATGTTATATATGGGGTGGAAGACCTGAACTATATATTTTTAAAAGTGTAGGTTTGACCAACTTGATATGATTGAGTTTGACCACATTATAAATGCATATCTGAGATGGAAGATTGTAATGTACCTCATAATCACAAAAAAAAAAAATCCTTAGTTTATATAACTATTTGACAAAAAGGGTATACCTAAAATATAAAATCGATTATAATATCTGTTATAAAACTCTGTCATGAAAACTCTATAAAAAACAAACTTCTAAACTCTACTTACCACAAGAGGTCCCTTTCGCCTCCATTCCATTCACCTTTCAGTGTAATGGACTATGTATATAAGATGGGGCCTTATAATTCCTACTATGATTCACCCCTTTAACATAAGACCTTTATATTCGCGCTCATGTCTACCTGATTAATTTAACCCTAGGCGACTTTACTTAGTTCCCAACCATAAGATTTATAGGGTCGGGTTTTTAATATCAGGTAACTAGCATATCCACTATGTCTCGGTTAATTAATGGTCCTTAGTACTAGGGTTGTTCGTAAAGCAATTTCTCATCCAAATGCCAGTGGAAATTCCACAACTAGGATCGGACTGCTGACTCACGATAACATCGAGGGAAAGAAAGGGATTTAACTTATGTCGAGTCATGAAGGTGTCTAATCGTGACATTCCTTAAGTGGAAGGAATGGTCCACTGTCAAGGAAGTTAAGGCTCTGTGAGTTTTATTAATGTTAGTTCTGCGAGTTTCATTGAATTTAACGAGCTCTACACGCAAAGTGTCATACCGACTCTCCCATGGTCACATGGCTAACCATCCTCCACATTCTCCACATTTACTCCGAGATGACAAGGCGTCGTTTAGGGTTGGAGTAGGTTCACAGTTGTCATTGTTGAGTTCTACGAAGAGGCTTTGTGTGACAATTATTTGGAGGCGCAGTGCATTGCCATGGCAGTCGCTCCATGGTTGTAACAAACGACGCGGTCCGCATCCCTGGTAAGTTTCTCCTTATACATGATACTCTGGTTGATAAAGGAGATGATGCATTTCCTGAATTCTTCTCTGGTGTAACTTCTCTGTATTTCTTCCGAAGTTATCCTAAATCCTGGAGGCGTGGTTTTCTTTGAGTTTATCGTTGTTTTCTCCTCTGATTTTAGGGAGAGTACATTCAGTGTTTTTTGTCAATGCTTTGGGATAAAGGGTTTCGTAACCTCCTAGTTTATTTTCCCTATGTCGAATATTTTTTATTGATGTCAAATAACCTAAGACCTCTGTAGAACTTTGAATAGTCCAATGATGATATTCTACAATACATCCAAATGTTTGCTTATAGTAGTTATTATCTTCACCGTGGTCTATTCGATTAGATTAAATAGCTGGGATAACTGTGTAATGCTTATTGAATTATAACTAATATAAGTGATTTGGTTCTGGACGGCTATGTGTATTTTCTAGTTCGGTATGAATAGTTTACACCATGATAGTGTACAGTTTGACTTGCATCATTACAAGAACTAAATACTGTCGATTACTGCCTTTCATTAAAATCGTTAATTGTTGTGTAAAAAATTTATCCTTGTTAATTTTTTCGTTTTCAAGGTTTGTATAATTCACTAATGATGGGCCCTGTTTGATGCGAGGGTACCCATCAGAGTTTTAATGTGCCATCCACCCTCGGTCCAGGTGTTTTTCCAGCCAAAAATGCGACAAGAAAAAAAATGAAGACATGCAAGCCTGTCGAACAGAAGTTAAGTATGATCATGGAATACTTCATTACTAACGATTACCATTTTGTTGGTATTCTTATTATTTTTATCTATGATTACTGATATTTTTAAATGATACTTCTTTCAGGGCTTTCGTCTTCACAAGGATCTTGGATGTTCAGTTCTTATCTTCGGCGCAAAAGGTATTCGAGTTCCCTTTGTAGGCCTTTCCAGAGTTTCAACAGTGAAAAGGGCACGGTCTCTTCCTAGATTTCTAGATGTTCGATATAGTTGTGTTTGATTACCTAAAATGGTTGGGAAGAGGGGGTCTTCTAGTTGTACTCTTGGCTTTCTAGTTCGACTACTATGTATAAAGATTACTTTACATGACTTTTCTTTTTCTAATTGAAATAGTGTACTGAGTTGGGTACTTTTATTCCAATCATTTTGTTACTCTAGTCTCATCCCAAACTCGTAATTTATTTTCCGTTTCTATCATCTAGAAATGTATTCAACTTCATATGTTTGCACAGTCTGAATTCCAGTCAAGAATTGTGTAAAAAGGAACTTATAAAATTTTGGGGTTTATACTTTGTATATTGACTTTGTTGCACAGACATTCTGTGTTATAATTAATTAAGGCCATAAGATCTTTCATAATGTTTGTCTTGTTTCATGGGTTTTAGTGTACATTATGATTATGTAGCTTTCTCGCTAAAGATTTGGAAAAAATAAGATTTCTTCCTTACTTTCGACTTTCAGGTTCAACAAAAATATGTTTGACAGTCCAGTTTACTAAAACATTTCTATATGAATTTATTGCTATCAGTCTGATATAATTTCTAGGACGAGTTATACTCCTTTATTGCTATGTTTTGTGGAATTACCAGATATGTGTAAATCAAGTTCTGGGTTCCAGAATAGTCTTTGGATTCATCAACCCTCATACCTCTAGCATTTAATTACAGATCTCCGTAAGTGTTTGACAGGTTTAGATTTGTTCAAAATTATTTCCAAAATTTAAAGTATAGCCAAACTAGACCTAATCACCTTTCGATTTACCATTAATACTTTACAAACACACACACACACACACACATGTGTGTGTGTGTGTGTGTGTGTGTGTACTGCAGTTTTTTCCTGAAATGGGATCTTGCAATTTGAAAAATTATTTTCCTACGTGTATGTATATATATATTATTCCCTGACTCTATTGTAGATAGTTCACTTTAGATTTACTGTATCGCTTGTACATATATCCAAATATATGAATGTATATCTATATGCAATATACCTGTAAATGTTTTATACGCATGTCATGAAAATTCCTGTCATACATGGTGTATTTATTTTGAATATGAACTTGCATGTACATTAGTGGAGACTCATTTGTATACTATAATTACCTACAGGAAACATAATCATTCATAGATATCGGTATACTTGACTTCAATCACATCATCCAAACAATAATTTACTCAACAGAATTAATTAAAAGTGAGATGTAGCCTATAGTTTATCCTATTACGAGAGTAGTAACCTCTACAGAGCTAGTATTTCTAGTTAATACATCTAAAGACCTTAGTATTTACTCAGTACCATGTCCCACAGAAAAAATTCATTCCTAACTAATGATTAAGAAGTATTTGGTCAATCTTTCATCACAACAACATTCGACCAGAAGTTCATTCATAGAAGTAAACAAATTGCAGATTTATCTGTATCATAACATTTAACCAGAGAAAGGTAGGATAGCCTATCTGAATCAATTTTGTAGGAATACAAAGGGAACAACCATGTTCCTCCCAACCGTAGAACAGGGCAACCAAACTACTTTCCTTTCGATCTGTCCATCCGTTTGTGGGTGATAACTCATACTAAAATTCAAATTAGTATTTAGCCCTGCAAACAATTCCTTCCAAAAAGCGGATGTGAATTTTACGTCTCTATTTGAAATCACCATTTTAGGAATACCATGCAGTCTAAAATTTTCTTTCATAAATATTTTAGCAATGTTTATAGCTTTAAAAGTATACTTTACAGGAATAAAGTGTGCAGACTTACTGAGTTTATTGATTACAACCATAATAGAATCATTATGTTTCTGAGTTTTAGGAAAACTTGTTATAAAGTCCAGTGATATGGTCTCCCATTTCCATTCTAGCACTGGTAATGGTTGTAATACGTCGGTTGGATGTTGGTGTTTGACCTTAACCTGTTGACAATCTTGGCAACTAGCCAAGTATTTTGTTGTTTCTTCCTTCATATTAGGCCAGTAAAATAGTTTTCTAAGTGTTGTTATCGTTTTATGATATCCTGGTTGGCCATAATACAGTTTCTTATGCACTTCGTCCAAGACTATTAACTTTAACTCTACTGAATTTGGTATGTAAAGTCTGTTTTTAAATCATAATAGTCCCTTCTTGTCGATACTTAGATCTGGTTTATCTGAGATTGCGGTACTATTTTGTAATTCTGCCATTATCTTAGTGTAATTTTCGTCATTAATACCTATTGTCCTTATTCTCTATTCCAGGTCAGTTTCTACTCTACTGACATTTATTTCAAATAATCCATTGACTCTTTTGCTTTGGGAATCTGCTACCTTATTTTCCTTACCCTTGATATGTCTTACCTCAAAGTCGAATTCGCTCAAGAAGGCTATCCATCTTTCTTTCCTTGCATTAAGATCTGGCTGACTAAACAAATATTTCACTCTGCTATTATCTGTCAGTAATAGAAAAAAATTTCCCATTATGTAGTGTCACCACATTTTTAAGGCATGTATTACTGCTGCCAATTATAAGTCATGAGTGACGTAGTTTTTCTCATGTTCTTTTAATTTTCGGGACTCATAAAAAATCACGTGTCCTTCATGAGTTAGGATACCGCCTAGTCCTTCTTTACTCACATCGACACAGACGGTAAAGTCTTTATCTGGGTCTTCTACCTTCAAGATGGGTGCAGTTATCAACAATTCCTTTAGCTTGTTAAAACTATCTTGACACTTATGTGACCAATTAAACTTAGTCCCTTTATTTTGTAATTATGTGATAGGGTAGGCTATTTTGGAAAACCCCTATAAATCTGCCATAATATCTGGTGATTCCCATGAATAACCGGATATCCCCTAATGCTTAGGTACTGACCATTCCATGATGGCTTTTATTTTCTTAGGGTCTACGACAATGCCTTCTGCTGAAATTACATGTCCTAGATATTGTATTTTCTTTTGATAAAAGTCACACTTATCAAATTTGGCATACAGTTTGTGTTTCCTCAATGTTTGTAGAACTATTCTCAAGTGTTCTTCATGTTCTTCCTCCATTCTAGAATATACCAAAATATTGTCAATAAATACTAGTACGAACTTGTCTAGGTACTGACTGAAAATACTGTTCATCAGGCACATAAATGTGGTTGGTGCGTTAGTGAGTCTGAAAGGTGTGACTATGAATTAGTAGTGTCCATATATTGTCTGAAAAGTTGTTTTACTTATGTCCTCATCCTTTATCCAAACTTGATGATAACCAGATTGTAAATCCAATTTCGAAAAGATCTTGGCCCCACCTATTTGATCGAACAAGTCATTTATCCTAGGTAAAGGATACTTGTTCTTAATGGTCATTTTATTCAATTGTCTATAATCGATACATAGTCTTAGAGTACCATCTTTCTTTTTCACAAAGAGGACTGGTGCTCCCCATGGTGAAACACTTGGTATGATATACTCTTTGTCCAACAATTCCTGTAATTGTATTTTTAATTCTATCAATTATGGTAAACTCATTCGGTAAGGTGCTTTCAAGATGGGGGTTGAACCAGGTAGTAGGTCTATGGAGAAGTCTATTTCCCTTCTAGGAGGTAATTCCGATATCTCATCAACAAATATGTCTCTGAATTCACGTAGGACAACAAATTCTTACAGGTTGGGCTTATCTTCTTTTTCTAACAGATTTGTTATTTGAATGGCATAAATTTGACAACCCTTTCTCATGCATTTCTTGAATTGCATTTTTGTAACTTGTCTAACTAATACAGGTTTTGGTATACCTTGGGATGTTCTAGTAGTGTCATAATCATATTTATAATTAAGTGTATTTGTATAACAATCTAGAACTGCTTTGTGTTTTTCCAACCAATCCATTCCGATAATCATATCGTAAGATCCTAGTGGCAGAATATTCAGATTTGTTTTTATGTTTTGACCATCTAAACTAAATTCAAAATCAGAAATAAAGTCAACCACTTTCCTTTTTGTTCCTGTTTCTAACTATACCAGCCATGATTTTGCATGTTTCATCCTCTTAAGTTTATTTGACTCTACTACTCCAGGAGTGATATAACTTAACGTAGCTCCAGGATCAATCAAAACAAAAATTCGGTTGCTATTGATTTTACCTTCGATTTCCACCACAAAGAACTAATGGTCAGCTTGCCGACCGTCAATGGCTGCATTGATCTAATGGAGGCTTCTACCTACATCACCCACCATCGCAGCTTCCTGCAAATTATGAACAACAGTTCTATTTGTTGTTCTTAAATGTGGACAGTTCCTCCTGAGATGAGGTTCTCCGCATTCCTAGCACTTTAATGGTTCAAACTTTTTCATCCCCAGATTTACCAGTTTGTTGCTGCCTTGCATATTCGGATGGTTGGAGTGAAAATATTTTCTCGGAAAGATTTTTGTTGCATTCTGATAAGGAGTTGGTTGGTATCCCTTATTCTGCTAGTTCATTCGGTCTTATTTCTTATCCTTCCAAGCTTTGGGAAACTCTACCCATTGTTTATACTAGTCGTAACACATCCGTGCTTTCCTGAATACTTCATTCAAGGATTTGGGGTTATCAAAATCAATTATTTCCCTGTAGGACTGTGGTAAACAACTTAGAAATTGTTGGATTTTTACCTTGTCCTCCCGGATATAAGGTACGAACCTTAGTAATTCCAGGAATTTGTTTATAAGATCCTCCATCGTCATCTGGATGAGTCGTAGATCATAAAATTCTTTGGTTTTCCTTTCATAGTAGCTTTCAGATAGATACTATTTCTTGAAATATTTCTTAAAGTCAGACCATTCCATCTGTTTCTCTTTTAGGCCCTTGGCCAATTTCAGATCTTGCCACCAAATGCTGGTTTTTCCTTTCAAATTGTAGATGGCCATTTTGACTTTCATATTGCTGGAATAGTTATATATCTGGAAGTATATTTTGATGTCTAATAACCATGCTTCCACTTTCTCCCCTGTTCTAGATTCACCATCAAAAGTAGCTGGCTTAATTTTCTTAAATTCCCCTTCAAGGTGGTCTACTTGTTTTCTCTTTCTGTATGTTTTTGTTTTGTCCTCAGTTGAGGGTGTACCTTCAGACGAACTGTCTCCTTTTTATGTCTCAGGTCTAGAGTTCTTGGAATCCCTCTTGCTAACTTCTTCATCATTATTATTGTCCTTTGGGATTTTCTTTGTGACAATACTACGCAGCAAGACTTCATTAATTATTTCCTGTTGTTCTTGATGTGATTTCTTTAGTTTTTCATTATCGGATTTGAAAACTTGCAGTTCGACAATGAGATTCCTCATTGTTTCCAGAACTTCGGTAGGTGAGCTTCCGTCGCTATTATTTCTCTGATTTTCAGGATGCCCTTGTTCTGGATTTCCATCAAGTCTAATTTCTACGTCATCCTGTGCTGCCATGATCAACACAAAACAAAAAGGTTTTATGTCTGTAACAATAAAGGTTTTATTAGTTTTACGTAAACAGAATTATGTGA
This sequence comes from Picea engelmannii, assembly GCA_009831015.1. Taxonomy (NCBI): domain Eukaryota; kingdom Viridiplantae; phylum Streptophyta; class Pinopsida; order Pinales; family Pinaceae; genus Picea; species Picea engelmannii. Next base: position 352,174 of record ML779137.1, read on the forward strand.
TAAGAAAACAGGTGGCCCTGTTCAAGGTCCAAGTGTTGTAACCTTTGCTCTGATACCATATGTAATGTACCTCATAATCACAACAACAACAAGAAAAATCCTTAGTTTATATAACTATTTGACAGAAAGGGTATACCTAAAATATAAACTCGATTATAATATCTGTTATAAAACTTTGTCATGAAAACTCTATAAAAAAAAAAAAATTCTGAACTCTACTTACCACAAGAGGTCCCTTTCACCTCCATTCCATTCACCTTTCAATGTAATGAACTATGTATATAAGATGGGGCATTATAATTCCTACTATGATTCACCCTTTTAACATAAGACCTCCATATTCGCGTGCATGTCTACCTGATTAATTTAACCCTAGGCGACTTTACTTAGTTCCCAACCATAAGATTTATAGGGTCGGGTTTTTAATATCAGGTAACTAGCATATCCATTATTTCTTAGTTAATTAATGGTCCTTAGTACCAAGGTTGTTCGTAAAGTAGTTTCTACATCCAAATGCCAGTGGAAATTCCACAACTAGGATCAGACTGTTGACTCACGATAACATCGAAAGAAAGAAAGGGATTTAACTTCTGTCGAGTCATGAAAGTGTCTAATCGTGACATTTCTTAAGTGGAAGGAATGGTCCACTGTCAAGGCAGTTAAGGCTCTGTAAGTTTTATTAATGGTAGTCCTACAAGTTCCATTGAATTCATCGGGCTCTACACCCAAAGTGTCATACCGACTCTGACATGGTCACATGGCTAACCATTCTCTGCATTCTCCACATTTACTCTGAGATGACAAGGCGTCGTTTAAGGTTGGAGTAGGTTCACAGTTGTCATTATTGAGTTCTGCGAAGAGGCTCTGTGTGACAATTCTTTGGAGGCGCAGTGCATTGCCATGGTGGTCGCTCCATGGTTGTAACAGACGTCGTGGTCCACATCCCTGGTAAGTTTCTCCTTACGCATGATACTCTGGTTGATAAAGGAGATGATGCATTTCCCAGATTCTTATTTGGTGCAAATTCTCTTTATTTCTTCTGAATTTATCCTAAATCCTGGAGGAGTGATTTTGTTTGTGTTTATCATTGTTTTCTCCTCTAGTTTTAGGGAGAGTATATTCGTTCATTTTTGTCTATGCTTTGGGATAAAGGGTTTCGTAACCTCCCAGTTTATTTTCCCTATGTCGAATATTTTTTATTGATGTCAAATAACTTAAGACCTCTGTAGAACTTTGAATAGTCTAATGATGATATTCTACAATACAACCAAATGTTTTCTTATAGTAGTTATTATCTTCATCGTGGTCTATTTGATTAGATTAAATAGCTGGGATAACTCTGTAATACTTATTTACCTATAAGTACTATAAGTGATTTGGTTCTGGATGACTATGTGTATTTTATAGTTTGGTATGAACAGTTTACACCATGATAGTGCACAGTCTCACTTACATCATTAAAAGAACTAAATACTGTCGATTACTACCTTTCATTAAAAACGTTAACTGTTGTGTAAAAACTTTCTCCTTGTTAATCTTTTCATTTTCAAGGTTTGTATAATTCACTAATGATGGGCCCTGTTTGATGTGAGGGTACCCATCATAGTGTTAATGCATCATCCACCCTCGGCCCAGGCATTTGTCCAGCCAGAAATGTGACAAGAAAAAAAATGAAGACATGCAAGCCTATCGAACAGAAGTTAAGTATGACCATGGAATACTTCATTACTAACTGTTATCATTTTGTTGGTATTCTTATTACTTTTATCTATGATTACTGATATTTTTAAATGATACTTCTTTCAGGGCTTTCGTTTGCGCAAGGATCTCGGATGTTTAGTTCTTATCTTCAGTGCAAAAGGTATTTGAGTTCCCTTTGTAGGCCTTTCCAGAGTTTCAACAATGAAAATTGCACGATCTCTTCCTGGATTTCTAGATGTTCGATATAGTTGCATTTGATTACCTAAAATGGCTGGGAAGAGGGGGTCTTCCAATTGTACTCTTGGCTTTCTGGTTCGAATAGTATGTATAAAGATTACTTTACAGGACTTTTCTTTTTCTAATTGAAATAGTGTACTGAGTTGGGTACTTTTATTCCAATCATTTCGTTACTCTAGTCTCATCCCAAACTCATAATTTATTTGTAGTTTCTATCGTCTAGAAATGTATTCAACTTCAGATGTTTGCACAGTCCGAATTCCAATCAAGCATTGTGTAAAAAGGAAATTATAGAATTTTGGGGTTTATACTTTGTATATCGACTCTGTTGCACAGACATTCTGTTTTATAATTAATTAAGGCCATAAGATCTTTCATAATGTTTGTCTTGTTTCGTGGGTTTTGATGAACATTATGATTATGTAGCTTTCTCACTAATGATTTGGAAAAAATAAGATTTCTTCCTTACTTTCGACTTTCGGGTTCGACAAAAATATGTTTGACAGTCCAGTTTACTAAAACATTTCCGTATGAATTTATTACTATTAGTCTGATATAATTTCTAGGATGAGTTATACTCCTTTATTGCCATGTTTTGCAGAATTACCAGATATATGTAAATCAAGTTATGGGTTCCAGAATAGTCTTTGGATTCATCAACCCTCATACCTCTAGCATTTAATTACAGATCTCCGTAAGTGTTTGACAGGATTAGATTTGTTTAAAATTAATTTCAGAACTTAAAGTATAGCCAAACTAGACCTAATCGCCTTCTGATTTACCATTAATACTTTATGTGTGTGTGTGTGTGTGTGTGTGTGTGTACTGCAATTTTTCCCTGAAATGGGATCTTGCAATTTGCAGAATTATTTTCATACGTGTATATATATATTATTCCCAGACTTTGTTGTAGTAAGTTCACTTTAGCTTTATTGTATCGCTTGTACAGATCTCCAAATATATGAATGTATATCTGTACGCAATATACCTGTAAATGTTCTATATGCATATCATGAAAATTCTTGTCATACATGGTGTATTTATTTTGAATCTAAACTTCCATGTACATTAGTGGAGACTCATTTGTATACTATAATTACCTATAGGAAACATAATCATTCATAGATATTGGTATACTTGACTTCAATCACATCATGCAAACATTAATTTACTCAACAGAATTAATTAAAAGTGAGATGTAGCCTATAGTTTATCCTATTACGAGAGTAGTAACCTCTACATAGCTAGTCTTTCTGGTTAATACATCCAATGACCTTAGTATTTACTCAGTACCACGTCCCATAGAACAAATCCATTCCTAACTAATTATTAAGAAGTATTTGGTCAATCTTTCATCACAACAACATTCGACCAGAAGTTCATTCATAGAAGTAAACAAATTGCAAATTTATTTGTATCATAACATTTAACCAGAGAAGGGTAGAATAGCATATATGAATCAATTTTGTGGGAAGACAAAGGGAACAACCACATTCCTCCCAACCGTAGAACAGGGCAACCAAACTACTTGCCTGATTCACCCCCTAGCCTGACCATGAATCCATGAGGGATAACTCGAAACTCCTTCCCAGAAATGTCATTCAACTTCAACCCTCTACTCCTTGCCTCACACTCAGCAAGTAGTGTTCATAACAGCAAGCAATAGCTCCTATTTTCCCCAACATACTCGGCAACATCATGCCTCCTCACATATGCTATTTATTCAACAATGTTTTTGCCTAGATCTTTCTTTCCCTCCCTTGGGAATTTTCGCAGCTTTCTAAATCCCTGATTTTCAGGGGTTGCCAATGGTCAAATATCTGATTTTCCACTTGTAACAATCAGCCTAGAGGTGGTTCCAACATGTTCCCCACTCATGGAGTCATGGTCAGCTGATTTTAACATGGTTGTTCCATTTGTCCTCCTGCAATAAATATAAAATATTCTATTTTCATACAAGTGTCATAGTCAAATAGTTAGTTGGGTCAAATCAGATCTCTTCCCAACAGTCATAATAATTAATTACAATTTATCAAATTCGAAATTCGAAATTTCCATAAATGGCAAAAATTTTCCAAATTTGAATTTACAAAAAACGGAATAATTTTCCAGCAAATTTTAAATTTCAAAAATACTTTATTTATTGGGATGTCACAAAGATCCAAGTGATAAGAATTGTCCCCAATTTTTGGGACGATTGTATAGGGACCATATCTAAGGGAACTGTGTTGAGGATGGTGCTATCACTTGAATAATTGTTTGTCTAGATGTAACTAGAAATGGTATCCCACCTAAAAATGTGTCAAATCCCTATGATGATCTTGAAGAGTATTGTAATGAACTTGGGAAATTTCTAATGTTGCAAAAACCTAAGAGTCAATATGTGCCAACTTCTAAAACAATGTGGAAACAATACGTTGTTTATTCCACTGATGGGGAGTGTTTGGGGTTGGAAAAGTGACGGGGATATCATAAGGGGATAGAGATTCATATCCATAACATGCGTCAAAAGGAGAAAAACTTCTAGAAATTCTCATTGCTATATTGTAACTAGGTTGAATATATGTATATAATTTCTATTATTTGAGTAATATATGTGAATCGCATGGACCATGCTACAATTAACCATTTACATTTTTCCATCACATTGTGGGTGGAACACTATAGGGAAAAAAATTGATGGCCTAATAGGTTCCCAAACATATTCTAGAAAGTGCGAAGGAAATGTGAGTCCCTTTTAGAAACAATGTTCATAAGCAAACCAAAGTGTGACCAAACATGAGAGAAAAAGTGTTCAATTGTTTGTTGTGTAGAAGTAGTCTTTGTGTAAGGATGAAAGAGAGACATATTGGAGGAATGACATACTACTACAAGAATGTGGTCATTTTTCTTGAGTTTCATGGGTAGTCTACTCAGAAAGTCCATAGATATAGATTCACAACGCTGAGACAGAACTATAAAAGGTTGATAAAGGCCTTGTTTTCTAATGGTTGGATTTTTTGTGTTGCATAATGAGAATTGGTGATTAAAATAATACACTTAACATTTCATATAAGAATGGGAGAATTTGAATTGTAGGTGATGGCATGCTTTTAAATTACCAAAATAACCTTCATAAGAGGAGGAATGAGCTTCCAGGATAAGCAGTAATAAATCTAGAGTTTGAGGGACACAAAGATGATTTAGGTGATATAGCTAACCATCATGAATTATTCCATAAATATATTTCAGTTTATTTCCATGGGATGATAGATTGTGTACCAAACTAGGAAAAATAAAGTATATAAATCATATAAGAGTTTACAACCTTCATATGTAGCACAATGAAAATTCAAAATATTTAATAGATGAGAAAGAGGTCGACTCAACATATCATCCACTTGACTAGATCTACTCCTTTTGTATTTTATCAGAACATCGAACTATTATATATAGGACACCCATTTGATATGGAATTTCTCTTGAATGTCCATCTAAGAATTGATGAAAATCAAAGGGTGATTATCAATATGAAGAGTTGTTTCCTTACCAAAGATGTAATGATTCCACTAATTTCAAAATCTAGCATAAAATCATAAACTCTTTGCTATGTGTTATAGTTGAGCTTAGCCTATAATAATGTTTTAGAGTGATAGGTAACTAGGTGGAATCCTTGTTTTAGTATAATGAAATTAGAAAAGTAAGAATCATTTGTTTCTATTACAAATGGCTATTGGATATTAGCAAGGTGTTGAACAAGATAATAACACAAGGAATCCTTGAACTTTTGAAAACTCTCTACTATATATTTGGACCATGTGAAGGTGGTCCAATTAGAAAGTTTTTGTGGAGAGCATACTATGTCAGAGATGTGAGAAATCAACTAAAAATTGTTACCCACCAAATTTCCACACTACTAAGTGGCGCACTTATGTATCTCATTCTACTAAGTGCCTCACTTATGTATCACTTATGTAGAAGTAGAGTGTTGCACCTATATTTTACTAAGTGTCATAATTTAATGTCACAATTCTATCATCATGTGGAAGTGTTGACCATGTTCCCTAAAACAATTGGTGAAGAAAACCCATAAACGTGAGGCATAAATAAACTCTATCATCATGAGGAAGTGTCTATCACATTCCCTAGACAAATTGGTGAAGAAAACTCATCATTTGAAGGTCAAAAAACAATTTTTTACCTTGAGTTTTTGACCATTTTTTATGACTAACACTCCCCTGTGCATACATAGGGAGTGTCAGTCCCTTGGTGACACTCCTTGCTCAACTATAGGGGAGAGTCAATGACGCTCTATGTTAATCCTTTGGGGAGGGTTAGTTTGGTTACAACCAATTCCACCTTTTTTGGAGGGAAGGTTATGGGAGGTTGGAGTTTGTTTGGGTCAAAGGGATTTGAGTCCTATATATCAACTTAATCCTAGGTTGGAGATACTAATTAGTTGATCCATATCCTCAACCATATTCCTAAAATACTCCATGGTGGTTGAATCTTAATTTTCTATATAATGAGGCCACTCAAGGGTAAATGGGAGAGTTATGAAGAGTATCAAACCTATGTTCTTATGAAATTCATAGATAGTTCAATAGCATTATGAGAGTGCACAAAATGGGTTGGATAGGAGGAGCACTGGAGGAAGATTTCTCAACATCACATGATTGTAAGTGTTGTCCATTGTTTCTCATGAACATAAGCTTGGCCTATTCCCATAATTCTGTCTCATTTTCTTTACACATGAATGTTTATGCCTATTTCATTTAGTTATATTTTCTTTCATCTAACTTTGTGCAAGTAGTAGAAGGGGAATATCATTTTTTCTAAGTGTAGGAAGATCGTGATCGAGCTAGGACTGGATCCAACACTGGAGCAACAAGGGAAACCTTTGAAAACAATGCACTCTTAATTCTTTTTCCCTCTTCTCATTTTCATATGTAAATAGAAAATAACAAGGTATGTTAGTGCCCACTTTCTCTTTCTTCCTTAGCCGAAGAAAACCCGTCTATGGGGAGCTTAACCTATTCGCAGGGTAATATTTCTCACAACAAAAATTGGTGACTCCATTGGGGAATGAGTGTTTCCTTGGTTTTGAGCCATTTGTCTTTGTGTGCTTATTTAGTGAATTCTATATTTGTGAACCATTCTTTGTTTTTCTCTCATTAGGAAGTTTGAAGAGTCCATAACATGTTCCTTGTTGAACCTTGGCTAAGTTTTAGTTTGTTTAAGTCATTTTAAGACACTGGAATTCCCCTACTCTGGCCTACAGAGCATTAGTTTCCTAAACTGATGCTCCATGTCAGTATTTTGGGGACCATCACCCCTTGCGTTTATACTCCCTATTGGTCTTCTAGGGGGTGTTATTCTCCTTCTTGGGTTAGTTTTAGGCCTTTTTTTACTTTGTTTCTCAAGTTTTTTGACTCAGAATTATGTCTCAAGGTCTTGTATGATTAGTTAATAACTTGTTTGATTGTATATATTATATTTCTCACTCTTTTTTTTCCTATTTTAAATTGTTATCTCTGATTAATTTATGAAAAGGTAATAAATTCTTCAAGGTTGAGCTGATCCTTGACTACAGTTTTGATTGTCAGTAGTCTTGATTTTTACAGTTTGTATATCATCTGACTCTTGTCATTTACTTTCCAAAATATTTCAATCCCTTTACTTGTACGTTTTGAAAGTATCTTTCATTAACTTAGGGATAATATAGAGTGCTTCAATCCCTATATTTGAGTTATGTTTTTTGGCAATTGTTGATCCATTGAGTGAATTCTGGAGTTTTTAGTGTCTGTTGCAATATCTATTGATCTGGAGTATTTCGGTTTTTAAGGATTTTAAGAGTGATTTATTTCTTTCAAAATATTTGATTGACCAAGTGCTAGAAGTCATTTCTACACTTGATTCTTTCATTTTTTATATTAATCCTGTGAGTGCATCTTTGTTTGAACTTTCTTTTTGCTTCGTGTTCTTTTCAATATTAGCCTTCAACTCTTTAATTTCAATTGAAAGTGAAGAAGCATAAAGAGAATTTCATTTGATTGATTTCATTGCATTTAGAATAATAAAAAAGGAATTTTACATTCTATTTTTTGGGTGGTGCATTTTTTATCTTGCATTTTGAAGCAAATTAAATTGCATTCAAAGAGCAGTTTATGTTTCTTTCTTTGAAAGTTGTAATTGTTTATTTCCTTGAAACTTAAAGATTGCATTGTTTATTTGAAAGTTGTAATTGTTTGTTTCTTGCTCCTTCTTATACATATCCTTCATTGAAACTTAAAGATTGCATTGCATTCATATTTTCTTTGATGTCTTCTTGGAGTCAAGTGTCACACATCATAGTCAAGTTGCATCCGCGATCCCTTTTGAGTAACAAACATCCATAAAAGTAACAAACGCTTTATCTAAAATTAACTAGACCTTTTCTTTATTAGAAAATGATAACAAGTCTAGGATTTTAGGGTGTTGCATGTTGTTAGGATTCGATCCTAACCCCTCTCCATGGGTCATTAGTTAGTAGGATATGTTTTATATGTAATAAAATTCGACATTAGTTAATAAGGCCTAATAAATAAAGGAGAATAAGATAATGTAGGAAGACCTAATAGAAGCTTCCACTTCTAGAAAGATCTTCCTCTCGAAGTTTCCTTAGAAGGTAGAATTAGTATAAATAAGAGTAGGAGGCTTTGGATATTTTTGTCTTGGAAATTATTTTAATAGATCTTTGCTCTACATGAGGTTGCCCCATCGAAGAGGAAAGTGAAAATTTTTATAATTAATAAAGGTGGTCTTTTTGGTGTTATTTTGGTATTATTTTGGTATTGTTTCGGATATATCATTATTTTCTGCCATTTCTTGCTAAATATTTCTATTTTAAATACTATATTACATATCAAATATTGAAAGTGGTATCAAAGTTGTTTCCCGGGCAATACTTGTGGGGTAAATTTGTTTTCAAGGTAGAGATGTATTGCGGCGTCTTTAAGCCATAAAGATATGTCATTACGCGCATAAACCCGTGACCGGGGAGTAATACGTGCAATAAACACAAGTGGTTCTTAACAGAACATATGTTGTCCACCCTTGTAACCCATGTTGTTTCCCTTTAGAGTGGTACCGCATTAGACATCATCTATATACAGATTGGCCTAGGAATCCTAAATCCCTCCATAAATAAATTGATCAGCCTCATGACTGCTATAGTGTCAATGAGAACAACACTTGGGAAGAGACTCTCTAGTACCTAGCTAGTTGGGTAGTATGGATAAGGGTACAGTCTATCCTCCTTAGTTGGTTCCCTAAGATATTGGGCCGAATACTATAGTTGGACCCTGCATGTATATAAGAGAGCTATAGCACAAGGAAAACCCTTGATCATAGACACCCTGCAAATCCTAACCCTTGGGACAATAAAAAATGATCTATTGCATTGCAAATTGGCCCCTGGCAATTTTTTTCTCTACAGAAACACTCCCTACCGACATTTTTATTATTGAAAATTTGGGAATTCCACCACTGGAGAAGTATTTAGGGAAGAGTATAAATTCGTAGGAGTAAAAGAAAAAAAGTATGGGGCCCATCAACACCCTTATTTGTAACCCAGTCCATTACATTCCTCTCTTCATTATGATCGCAGTAGCACCCTTCACTTTTAATCCTTTTTTTTTCTCCATTGTCCCACCCCTTTCCGAGACACTCTTATTCGACACCTATCCCATTGGACTCCTCTCTTTTTCCTAATCACCCTAGTACATATCACTTTTTAAGGTCCCTATTTTTGTCCTGACACCTCTTAGACTACCTAAGCTGCTACCATGCCAACCATAAGAGATCAGACCCAAGAATACTAGGAGACCGGGCTGTCTATATTAGAAATGTAAATGTAATCCATACCCGCTACCATACAAGCATTGTTCAAAGACTCTATCACTTAAACAATCCAAGTAGCCATTCATGAAGCCATGCAACCATTCACAAAAGGTATGCAGGTAGACCCCAATGTAGAGGACCCTCAAAATTCCCATTATGATCATACACATTCCTCCCTCTCCCATTGGGGTTATCCACACTCTTGAAATAAGGTGCCCAGAGTTGACATGCATAAATTTTATGGATCCAACCTAGCATGGTGGGTCTCTCAAATGGAACAATACTTCTCCCTCCATAATATTTTGGATGATGAGACAAAACTCCATGTAGGGTTTTTTTACCTAGATCAAGAATGATGTCAGTGGTGGTAGTGGAATAATAAATGCTATCCAGGAATACCAACTTGGAACATGTTCACTAAAGTCGTTTGTGCCCTTTTTGATAGGGAATCACATTTTTTGCTAGACTCACCAATTTGTTCCAAATTGGATCAATCACATATTTCATCATGACATTTGAAAAGTTGGCTATCAGGACTGAGGGCTTATCTGATGCATTTTACCTTGAATGTTTTATCAATGGATTAAATGAAGCCATCCAAGCTCATGTGAGCATGCATCATCCTACTACCTAGTTGCAAGCATGTCAATTACCAATGGAAGTAGAGACCATCCTTCAGGCACTACCCATGAGGGCTCTAGTTCTCACCCGTCCTTGCCCCGGGGCTTACCCAGTTCCAACACAAACATTGAAGGTCCAAAAGGTATCTCTAGACGAATGTTGATTAAGGTTGGTTGTCATTGATGTCAACCCTTGAAGAAAGCCCCGTAGCATAAAGGTTTGGGTAATGGACCCAATATTGTTTGATGTAAATATGACTCATTATTGTTTTTTTATGGTTGATAAGAAGTTAATATGGATGAACTCCAAAGTCGTCCCCTTATGGTGAAAGCCCTCATGGGAAGACACTTTGTGGAGTAAGAGAACCCGTGATTAATTGTGGAATAATGAGATGAGGGAAAGTGAATTTGTCAGAGAAAATATCCTATATGGATAGTTCTTGTCATGTCATTTCTGGTGGTATGTGGAACGTCACATAATTCCTCACGGTTAGAGAGTTATGGCCATGAGAAGTTGGAGACCCCAGGTTTGGGTAATGGACCCAAGTTTGTTTGATGGGTAACAGTATGAGTTATGATATATTTTCAGATAATACTATTCTATATTGATATTACATGTCATGCCATTTCTGGTGGTATGCAGAACATCACATAACTACTCACGGTTTGAGAGTTATGGCCTTACGAAGTTGGAGGACCCTCATATGTCATATAGAAGCCCCAAAAGGTCAAAGTAGTCAAAGTGATTTAAGAGATTTTAAAAGGTAAATAATAAAGTGAAGTGATAAGTGTATTATAATTCAAATTGAATACAAAATAAATTATTTCAATAATAAATTTAATGGAGAAATTAGAAGTGGACCCAACCCTAAAATAAGGAAAGTGGACCAAGTGACCTAGAAGATGTTTTTAAGGAAGCTACTTGGAGAG
>ML779137.1:392735-411065 GCA_009831015.1 Picea engelmannii
GAGAGAGAGAGAGAGAGAGAGAGAGAGAGAGTTGGGGGTGAAGAGGGAGTTAAAGAGAGATAGGAAGAGATAGGTAAAGAGAGAAGGTGAAGGGAGAGAGAGAATGAGGGAATGAAAGAAAAAGTTGGAGAGAAAGAGAGAGACTGGCAGATAAAGTGAAAAAGAGGGAGAGAGGGAAGGAGGGGCAGAGAGAGAGAAAGAGGGAGAGATAGAAGTGGGAGGATGATTGAGAGAGAGAGGGGGGTAGAGAGAGAGGGGAATAAGAAGAAAATAACCGAGGGGAAGAGGGGGCAGAGAGAGAGGGAGAGGGAGAGAGTGGGGAGACAATGAGAGAGGGAGAGAGAGGTTGGAGAGAGATAGAAATATATATGGAGGTAGGGAGAGAGAGAGAGAGAGTGGAGGGAATGCATTCTTGAGAATGCAAATGAGTTCTTGGGAACTTACCTATGTGGCTTGTTGAATGGAGGTTTAGGGTTTTCTGAACTTGTCACATTAGGAATGTGTGTGCATTCCTAGATGTAACGACCCTAATTGATTAAATGAAGAAAGATTATAAAGTAAAATTAATTAAAAGAAAATGATTGTGATTAACTAAGTAATACTCTAACTACTGACCACATTTAATGATCTGAGAATTATAATTTAAAAGATGAATGGAAATGTTATAAAATGGTGGCATATGCAGAGAGGGATAGCCATGGATTCCGAGAAGATAAAACATTAAAACACGACGAAGGACGAAGGACGGGGGTGGTTGTGAAGTAAATGCGTGAGTCAGCAGGGAGGGATAAGGGATGGGAAGAGGGGGATGTGCCCATCATTCGACAAGAGGGGACAAAATGGATGTTGTGAACTGTGTTTGGCTGTGAGCGGCGATTTTCTGGGGACTATTGTATTCTGTGGTTTGTGTATCTTGATCAGGGTGGCACTGAGTTACTGGAGGTTTTGGGCACGGAGGGCCAGGATATCCGTAGATATCCTGGAGCTGGGTAGTTTTCCTATTTGGCAGGGAGGACAGTAGTTTTGGGCAGTTATTTTCCTGTTTGTGGCAGGGTTGATCTGTGTAGCAGGGAGAAGAATGGCAGCAGCAAGGCAAGGAGGCAACAGAAATTAGCATCAGATCCAGTTACTTGTTAAGTTACGTATTTATTTCATTCTGCCGTGAATTTAGTATTTAATGACAAGTCTGAGTTGTTGAAGTTGATGTTATGAAAGTCAATATCATGCTATGAAATTTTGTTTCAGTTTACATTCATAAAATGTTTAGGAAACTTAATAATATTTAGAATTTTATGGGCATTACATATGGTATCAGAGCGTTTTAGTTCGAAATTTGGGGCCTAAGGGATGAAACCGGGAGTGTTAACTCCAGCCACGCTTAACCTGTAAGAGATACACGTTCAGTTTGACTAAATGGGACTGATACATGATACATGATACAGTATGGTATCCAAGCTATTGAGCACGGAAAAGAGAAGTCATAATTTAATTTTATTTGAGCAATGTTGTTCATGAAGTTTCGGGTAGAATAAACACCTGAAACCGATGAAAATGTCGTGGGAAGCTTTTGTCGAAGGATTGAAACTAGTAAGATCCAATAACTACACAAATTATACAAAAAAAAATGCAAAATACATTTGCGAGACCTTGAAAAGGCCTACTTTACCTCGAACTTACCTAAATGGGGAACTGCTGATGCGCAGGCTGAAAAAGGAAATTTAGCAGACTTATATTACGCAGGAATAGTAAAACTAGTTGCCTGTATTAGCCTCGGTGAATTTTAAATAATTTAAAAATCTCAAGAACTATAGACCCATACGAATTTTAACCTTGCCAAGAAAGCAATATTGACACTACGTAATGTTTTATGCAATTAATCGATTATCCCAAAGGAGAGCCGTCTATTACGCAGGAGAACGGATCTGCGCCGTCAGATCTCAGACGAAATCCCGTCAGCCGTAAGATCTAGAAAAGTCGCGCGAGGTTTAAGCCCTAGGGTGCATAGGAGGAGTCATCGGGAAATCGTAGTCATCGAGGATTTGTTAAGTCTGAGAATTGTGGCCTTGTGGTTCTCGAAATCCCGAGAACAGATCCTAGCCGTTGATCTTGGCGGGACTCGCGTCAGCATTCTAGGGAGGCGTCGCGATTTTAATCATCGGAAATTTCAAGAGTGTAGAGTCGTTGTATTAGGAAATCGCGATCCGCGATTTCCCGACGGAATCAGAGTCGTCCAAACAGAAAGAACACGTCTCAGTAGATCCCGCAGAGTCATAGATCGGCATATCGGGGTTTCCGGAGCCGTTCAATTTGAGGGACGAGTGTCGCAGATCCAGAGAAAATCGGGAATCGGGAATCCCATGGACTTAGGCACATTGGTATCGGAAATCCTGAAACAGCGAGAAGCGATATGGACTGTCCATCTGGAAGGACATGTGGCGGAGATCGCGTGAGAGTCGGGATATTGGCCATCGGGAAATCGGAGTTCTCGAGGTCGTGAGAACTGGGACCTCGAAGGTCCTAAAATCCCAAGAGTCAATCCGGACCATCCATCTGGGGGACAGGTGGCAAAGGATCGGGCGCCATCGGAGTTTTGCTCATCGGAGATTCCAGAGATGTAAGACTTGTGTAGGTTGAAATCACGATACGCGATTTCCCGATCGGATCTGGACCGTCCATTGTGCGTGACACATGGAAGAGGATCCCGAAGAGTCGTGGCTTGGGAAATCGGGGTTTTCAAAGACAAAGAAACCTCGTAGTTGGGAATCACGATCCGCGATTTCTCGACAGGATCAACACCGTCCATCAGCGAGGACGCGTGGCGAGAGATCCCAGAAAGTCGGAGTTCGGCATATCGAAGTTTCTAGAGTCGTGAAACTCTTGCACAATAGAATCGCGATTCGCAATTTCTCGATACAATCAAGGCCATCCATCTGGGGGACAGGTGGCAACCATTAAGAACCATCGGCATATCGGGAATCAATGTATCAGGGATTTCAAGGATACGAAACCCTTGCATTACGAAACCGTGATATGTGAATTCTCGACACCATCATATCCGTTGATCCAAGAGACGCGTGTTCGAGGATATGAAGGAGTCGGGATATCAGCATTTTGGGTTTCCCGCATATGAAGGAATCACGACCAGAGAAGTCGCAAAATCCTGAAATGCGACGGGTCACACAACCATAGCGTTTAAAGTGAGGATAGGTGTTAGAAGGTCCAACCTTGCCAGGAGTTAACGACAGGTGGCATCGGAGATCGGGGATCGGGAATCCTAAGGACGTGTGCTCGTTGACATCGCAAACGCCGAAACCCCGAATCCCGATAGGGTGATACGAGGCCACGGTCACGGAGGCAGGTCATATGGGCCAAGTGCATAAGCGAAGGGGCTAACGAAGAAAAGAACCCATCGGGAAAGTTAAGCACAAAATCCCGATAGGAAAATAAGTGGCCACGGTCTTGTGAACACGGTCATGTAGACGAAGGTATAGTCAGTAAGGGGCTAGCTCTTAGAAACTGAGTCCATCGCGAATCGGGAATTGGAGAGGTAAGGGGATCGTGACTGCGAAAAGTCTGAAACCCCGAACTCCGATACAGAGTCGAGGATAAGTCACGATAGGTGCAGAGACCGTGACGAGGGAAGATAAGGCATGTGGATTGAGGCATTCGACAGCGAATTCCGGAGGAAATTCCAAAAGAGTCGCTTAGGCTCAGTCGATGAAGTTGAACAATCCTGTATACCTATAAAAGTATATATATTTACATGTATAACTACATGCATATGCACAGACGAACAAATTTATAAAGATAAATGAAATAAATTGAAGGAAGAACACCAAAATCTGTACAGAGATGGAATTTCAAGAAAATCATTTTGTTCGAAAAGGGGAATTACCTTTCATTACCACAGTGTAAGGAAGGTTTATGTAAATTTTGATTCGAATAACCCCGCGTCCTTCATGCAGGAACTAAAACTGTGCACAATTGGTGGACTGAATCGTACCTCTTACCGTAGCTGAGGGCGAGCTCCGCAATATGTACAGACAGGGGTGGATTCCCAATAATTTAAGGAGACTGGACCCCAGGTCCTGGGTCTGGTCAGTGACCACCTTAGTATACTCTGTTTCTGCAAAACGAATGGGAGCATATATAGCATTAACCAGTGCTAGTGAAGTGCTCAGAACGATGGTGAGAATGTAAGCCATGGCAAAGGAGATTCTGGAAACCTCTTAGCAGAGCAGAGGCAGAACTATGATGGACAAAGACTGATGCGAGGCAAGTCCTAGCGGATGAGAAAGTGGGACAGAGGAAGGATGCGTAGAGAGTTGAAAGGCTGACAGGTGGAGAATGATGAGGTTAGATACGAGGGAGCTTGAGGAATCCAGACGAGCACGTGGAACCCATGCGTGCCCGAACCCTTGGGTATACGTTCAATTATTATATATATAGTATAGAGTGTAAAAAAATATATATATATAATTTAAACTAAATTAAATAATTTAGTATAAATGATTATATATAAATAAGGTCGAATTAGTTTAAATTTAAAGTAAAAATAATTTGAGTTAAATTAGTGTAATAATAAATTTAAAATTAACTATTTTATTTAGTGTAAGGTTAATCTACCTTAAAGTTCGATGTTAACCAAGCTTAGATGCTTTATCCCAAAACCGAACCTAGCCAATTCCCCTGATGGAGTAACGTCTGTTTACAGACAAGTAAAGAAAACTTACGCCTAACCCTGTTTCTAAGTTTAAGTAGCACCAATTTGAAACGTACTGGAACTCGCCCTGATAACTTTGGGGGTGATGCAGGTTAAGTTATACTAGATGGCCAGGACTCGAAGGGGTCGAGGCAGGGGAGCGTTGCCACGGGTACCACCGATGCCACCCACACCATCAACACCACCGACACCAGCATCACCACCACCACCATCGCCCGAACTAGCCCTCATGCTGCGCTCGTTGGAAGCCATTAACGAAACTTTAAAGGGGCGCCAACCAGTAGGGACTGAAGTGGAACTCCCACCATCTGGAACGGGTAATCCAGAAGCATCAAGGGATTCAGGGGGAGGACTTCCACCTGAAGACATCACTCGAGAGTTGCAGAAAATCAAACTTCCGGAGTTTGCCGGAGGTCGCGCCAGTGAACGTGCGGAAGCATCGTTGGAAGGCATGACAAGGTGTTTTTCCTTAAGGGACTATGCGTCCAACTCGAAGGCAAAGATTGCAATTTTCCAGTTAAGAGACAGCACCTTGAACTGGTGGGGCAACTTGGAAAGACAACTACACCTTACCCCAGACACAGTATCTTGGGAACTTTTCAAGGAGAGGTTCCGAAGGAAATATCTACCAGCATACTATGAGGAACAACAAGTAGGGGCATTTCATGCCCTAGTCCAAGGAAACAGGACTGTAGAAGAATACAAGATCAGGTTTATGGAACTGGTCAAGTATGTTTCGTATATGGACAATGACCAGCGACAAACAGAGCGCTTCGTTTATGGATTGAACCCGAAGATAAGAGCTATGGTGCGGATGTGGAAACCATATTCAGTAGCGGAGGCGGTAGAAAGTGCGCGTTATGTGGAAGAACAAATGAACTTAACAGGAGGTACAAGATCGACATTTCCGCATCGCCATGGATTCATAGGAAAGACCCCGAGGACATTTCCTAGGGGAGGGGGCTCAAGGCTACTGCCTTAAGGTAACAAGTTCGTGCCAAGAACAGTAGCTGCAGGGATTTCAATGGCAACTAGCGCAGCATCTCGTTCATCGCCAACGATACAGACAGGTCCACGACCATCTCTAGGAACAGCTAGTAGGGGCAGGGGTTCCAGAGGAAGGAACTTGTTTAGGAATCAGTCACATAACAGTGCACCGGTTCAATCTCGTATTGCCTGTTGGATATGCGAAGGGCCCCATTACGAGCGGGACTGTCTAGAGTTACAATCAGGGTTTGTGCATAAAGAAGGAAAGGCACCAATGGGGAGGTCAAGTGGCAACCACCAAATTTACGCAGAGGTTAATAACCGCCAAGCCGAACATCAATCCACCGTAGTGGAGTCATCAGGTATGCTAAATCGTGTTAATGTTAAAAAAAAAATTGATTCTGGTGCGACA
The DNA here is from genome assembly GCA_009831015.1 of Picea engelmannii. Lineage (NCBI taxonomy): Eukaryota > Viridiplantae > Streptophyta > Pinopsida > Pinales > Pinaceae > Picea > Picea engelmannii. The sequence continues at coordinate 398,858 of ML779137.1, forward strand.
GATAGTTTTATTTCACCATCTACATTAGAAAAGAGTGGGTTGGCAGCCTATGAGCACGATGACTTTAAGCAAGTCGAGATGGCTTCGGGGGACAAACAAGTTGTAGGACCTAGTGTCGATAATTGTATAGTAGACCTAGGAGTGTGCACTACCAGATTGAAGGTATATGTCACTGCTCTTGGGGCATATGAGTTAATCATTGGAATGGATTGGTTAGCAGCTCATCGAGCTTTGATAGACTGCTTCGCAAAGAAGGTGCTTTGTGTCAATGATGAAGGAAAACCGATAGAGATTCATGGTGTACAGAGAAAAGTGTCATTACGCTTTATATCAACTATGAAGGTCAAACAGTGCTTGAGGCAAGGGTGTCGACTGTATGTAGTGGAAGCAGTGGGGGAAAGGAAAGGACCCTCATTAGATCGGTATCTGGTATTGTCAGAATTTCCAGATGTTTTTCTGGACGAGTTACCAGGGTTACCTCCTAAAAGGGGGCTTGATTTTACTATTGAGCTTAAACCTGGTGCAGAACCAATATCCAAGACTCCGTATAGGATGACGGCACCGAAACTTTGTGAATTGCAAATGCAGTTGAAAGAGTTACTAGACTTAGGGCTAGTAAGGCCCAGTGTCTCACCTTGGGGTGCACCGGTAATTTTTGTAAAGAAGAAGGATGGATCCTTATGACTATGTATAGACTACAGGGACTTGAACCATGCTACAGTGAAAAATAGGTACCCAATGCCACGAATAGATGACCTCTTCAATCAGATGAAAGGAGCAGCGGTATTCTCAAAGATCGATTTGCGATCTGGGTATCATCAGTTAAGGATTAAGGAAGAAGATATCCCAAAAACTTCCTTTCGAACTCAATTTGGAATTTACGAGTTTGTTGTGGTACCTTTCAGATTGACTAATGCGCCAACAGTGTTTATGAGCCTCATGAACAGCGTATTCCGGAAGTACTTAGACCATTTTGTACAAGTTTTTCTGGATGACATTCTCATCTATTCCAGGAATGAAAGAGAGCACGAGGAACACTTGCGAATAGTGTTGTCTTGCCTTAGGGAGAACAAATTGTATGGGAAGCTAACGAAGTGTTCCTTCTTCCAGAAAGAGATCCACTATTTAGGCCATATCATTTCAGGCGAAGGAATCTCGGTGGACCCAGAGAAGGTAGGGGCCATTATGGAATGGCCAGTGCCGAAAAATGCACATGAGGTGAGAAGCTTCATGGGGCTAGCGGGTTATTACCGGAGATTTGTGGAAGGATTCTCAAAAATAGCGAAACCCATCACCACTTTGCAATGCAAGGGGGTCAAGTATGAATGGACAGAAGAATGTAATAGTGCATTCATTGAGCTTAAGAAGTTACTAACTAGTGCGCCAATTCTACGAGTGCCAGATATGGAAAAGGACTTCATGGTCTACACGGATGCCTCGAAACAAGGATTGGGAGCTGTGCTAATGCAGGATGGAGGAGTGATAGCTTACACGTCAAGGAATTTGAAGAAGCACGAAGAGTTATACGCGACTCATGATTTAGAGTTGGCAGCTATAATGCTAGCTCTGAAACTTTGGAGGCACTATCTTGTGGGGTGAAATTTTGAACTCAAAACGGACCATCAAAGCTTAAAACATCTCTTCACCCAAAGAGATCTGAATGCTAGGCAAAGGCGATGGAGTGAGTTTATGAGTGAGTATGATTTTGGTATTTCATATATAAAGGGAAAGGAAAATGTGGTCGCAGATGCCTTGAGTAGGAGACCACGTATTTTCTCCTTGGTGACCTTAAAGGTCAGTCTGAGGGAACAGGTGTTAGCACAACTACTAGGAGATAGTTGGTATTTAAAGGTTACCTCAAACTTCCAGAGCGGGAGACAGTTAGAATCAAAGTATGAAGGATATAATCTAGAAACAGACAAATTGTTAAGGTATCGAGGAAGGATGTATATCCCGGAGAATGGGGATATTAGAAACATCATACTGAAGGAAGCCCATAGATCACTTTATTGTGTGCATCCGGGTGTGAAGAAGATGTACGCAAAGATGAAGAAACTCTTCTTTTGGGTAGGCATGAAGCGCGATGTAGTCCATTTCGTCGCCAGATGCCTAGAATGTCAACAAGTGAAGGTCGATCACCATCACCCGGCAGGCCTCCTACAACCACATGATGTTCCTATGTCCAAATGGGAAGTCATTTCTATGGATTTTTTTGTGGGGTTGCCGCTCACATCTCATAGACAAAATGCCATTCTTGTGATAGTGGATAAGTTAACCAAGAGTGCTCATTTTATTCCAGTTAGAGACACTTACGATGTCACTGATGTGGCACGAGTGTTTATAAGCGAGGTTATCCATTTGCACGGGATACCAAAGAAGATCATTTCAGATAGGGACTCCAGATACACCTCTAGGTTTTGGACAAGTTTACAGTCAGCATTGGGGACTCAGTTGAACTTAAGCACAACTTATCATCCTGAAATAGATGGGCAAACTGAGAGAGTAAATCAAGTCATGGAGGACATGCTTAGGATGTACGTAATGGATAATCAAACCCAATGGGAAAAACACCTACCTTTGGTAGAGTTTGCGTACAATAACAGTTATCATAGTTCCATCGGAATGCCACCATACAAATCTTTGTATGGAAGGCCATGCAGAACACCATTGAGTTGGGATAGACTAGAAGACCGAGTAACAGTTGGGCCAGAATTGATTCAGGAAATGGAGGAACAGGTGATTCAGATCAGGCAGAGGCTAAAGGAAGCACAGGATAGGCAGAAAAGTTATGCAGATGCACATAGGATCGACCGGAATTATGAAGTGGGGGACCAGGTTTTCATTCGTATCAGGCCTAATAAGAGTACCATACGGTTCGGGAAGGGGACAAAGTTGTCACCTCGGTTTATAGGGCCATTTAGGGTCCAAGAGAAAATTGGAACCGTTGCCTATCGTCTCGTACTGCCACCCCACTTGCATAAAACTCATAATGTATTTCATGTATCTGTTTTACGTCATTATGTTGCTGATGAATCACATAAACTAAATTGGAAAGAATTGCAGGTATCGGACGTGGGAACCCTCACGGTCGAACCGTTATGCATATTATACCGTAGAGTCCGACAGCTCAGAAACTGTTTGGTCGACCAAGTTAAGGTCCAGTGGGACAAGTATAGTCCAGGATCTGCTACTTGGGAGGACGCCGAGACACTACGGCGAGACTATCCATCACTATTTTGACCACCTCGAGAACGTGTTTTTCGAAGGAGGGGTGTAGATAACACCACCTTTTGACTTAGACAACCAGGATTACCTGAGGCCTATACACTTTACTTCCTAGTCACAGTGAAACTATTAAGTGACCTATTTAAACTTTAAACTTATGAACAATAATGAATGTTTTAGTGTTATTGTTGATGATGCATGTAATGCGATCTATTATGTGAATGAAAACTTTATGAATGTTTAAATGCTATTGATGATGATGCATATGATGTGACATATTGTGAGAAAGAGAAATTGTTGAATGTTTAAATACCATTAGAATGATGTTGGATACGATGAAATCTACTTTGGTAAATGATAATCTTGTGAATGTGTAAAGAGTATGAATTATGGAATATTGTGAAATCTAATTCAAATTGGAAAACTTTGATGTTAATGTATTGGTACGGAGATACCAAATTGAAATGATGAAAGTATGCAATTATATGATGATAATGSATAGAAAAATATGAGTTGTGTTGCAGACTAATCTGCAGGTTATGGGCTATGAAATAGCCAAGTGATAATGATGATGAAAGTGGATATCAGGACCACTAACTGGAAAACATTATGGTATGAACAATGTGTGTGAAATTATATTGATTTGGATACATTGCTGTGATATGTGGACTAGTGCATGATTATGCTATGATTTTGGTACTAACACTTCCCAAAACCGAATAAACGATGACAAAACCTCCAGTAACACAGTGCCCCTGTAGGTTCCATTGTAGGTGTTGACCCTGGTTCTGTTAGGAGGGGTGGAGGCATTTCCCACCGTGTATCCTCCATTGTAGGGTGTTGACCCTGGTTCTGTTAGGAGGGGTGGAGGCATTTCCCACCGTGTATCCTCCAAAACCTGAAGTCCTGGGAGGACGGTGTTGGTTCATGCTCCCCAAGACGTGTGATGAGGACTGTCAGTTGCCTGCTAGGGAAGCTTGGTCGAGATAGCGACACTTCCACTTACGGGTTCTATTTGGAGTTAGGTCAGTATAGATGACGCTCCAAGATAGTCTAGCAGAGGACGGATAGGAATGGAGTTGGAAGTAGGTTAGGGAGGAAGGATGAGTAGAATAGTTGAGACTATATGGAGATCTGTCTTGTGGAGGGATTTGATATAAAAAAAAAAGTGTATATATGAATATTCATTATTATGTTTAAAATAAATTATTGAACCGGACAATTGCACTTAAAGGAACTCTCACACAATTAATTGATTGTTGTCTTCTATAAAAGACTAGTCCTGCTAACTGGATTAAATGTATACATAAATTACTAAACGGTGACAGTTTGATTATTAGTACATGTACGAGACTTGCATGTACTAGCTACACATGCATTTCTTGTGCATATACACTAGTATGTATGAGTTTCTTGACTTACTGATATTGTCAGTTACTTGTTGTGAATGTGCGAACCATGTTCTTTTCCTTTGTACCATCAGACACCTTAAACTTCGGGACGAAGTTTCTTGAAGGGTGGGTGTATGTAACGACCCTAATTGATTAAATGAAGAAAGATTATAAAGTAAAATTAATTAAAAGAAAATGATTTTGATTAACTAAGTAATACTCTAACTACTGACCACATTTAATGATCTGAGAATTATAATTTAAAAGATGAATGAAAATGTTATAAAATGGTGGCGTATGCAGAGAGGGATAGCCATGGATCCCGAGAAGATAAAACATTAAAACACGATGAAGGACGGAGGACGGGGGTGGTTGTGAAGTAAATGCGTGAGTCGGCAGGGAGGGATAAGGGACGGGAAGAGGGGGATGTGCCCATCATTCGACGGGAGGGGACGGAATGGATGCTGTGAACTGTGTTTGGCTGTGAGCAGCGATTTTCTGGGGACTATTGTATTTTGTGGTTTGTGGCTCTTGATCAGGGTGGCACTGAGTTACTGGAGGTTTTGGGCATGGAGGGCCAGGATATCCGTAGATATCTTGGAGCTAGGTAGTTTTCCTAGTTGGCAAGGAGGATAGTAGTTTTGGGCAATTATTTTCCTGTTTGTGGCAGGGTTGATCCGTGTAGCAGGGAGCAGAACGGCAGCAGCAAGGCAAGGAGGCAACAGAAATTAGCATCAGATCCAGGTACTTGTTAAGTTATGTATTTATTTCATTCTGCCATGAATTTAGTATTTAATGACAAGTCTGAGTTGCTGAAGTTGATGTTATGAAAGTCAATATCATGCTATGAAATTTTGTTTCAGTTTACATTCATAAAATGTTTAGGAAACTTAATAATGTTTAGAATTTTATAGGCATTACACTAGAAACATGCACATGTTGTTGCGAGTGCACATCCTTGCTCACCCCATTGCCACTTTATCATCCACCAACTTCGTGCACTAACCCTTAAGCTCTTTTAAGACTCTCTAAACATTAAAATATTGTTGAGAGATCTTGTATCCTTTCCTGTTTGTTAAATTATTTTAAAAGGAGTCTTTAGAGTTGTAGTTTATCTATTTTTCAACCTCGTAAGACTAATTACAAAAAAATAATACTCGAGTCAACCTCGACTAGAAGAGTTCTCCCTTGTATTATTTTACACTTTTTCAGGTTTGGGAGACTAAATTTACGAAAAAGTCACCCTTGGAGTCACCTTTAATATCTTTTTAGACTCTCTAAACATGAAAATACCATCGATATTTCCTTCTTTGGGATCATAAAACATGCATTGAAGGGCCCATTTGGGATCGAACCCTTACTTCTTCAGGTTCGTTAAACATATGAAGAGGAACTTACTGAAGGTGAGTTATACTAAGCATTTTTTATCCTCCTCAAGATCGTTAAAAAACAAAGAGATACTCATCTATATGGATGGGGGGGGAATTTGGAAAGTGGATCAAGATTTTGAAACATTATGGAAGTTGCTCTTAGTCACACTTGAACATGGCACTTGTTTTCATTCTACTTACAATTGGGTAATCCTCTTGTCTCTGAGTCATACCAATTATATGTGCCGTCATACTCCTTTGACTCCTTCGAAGAGAACCTTTGGTTTTCGTCGCATTATGTTTGGACCTATGCCTCGTCAAGTCAATGATGCAAAGTCACTTGTCACTTGTCATGCCGCACAATGTTCAAGGGGAGTCTCAACTTCAATCAACCTCTACTATTATCCATTTTCATACATGTGTCAATCTGTCCACATTTTCTCTATCATCTCAAATCACTATCCTAATTAGTTTTGTGTCTATGATGGGGGATATATCATGAACCTCCTTCGATGATTATCTTCATGTCAACTTCAATGCATTATCCAGGGGTCAGACTTAGAAACCAATTGGTTCCTTGGATCCTGCATACCCCAATGGAAGGTTTCCTCTCTTTCGACATCAGGTTTACATCATTGACCTCTGATCGAAAGATTCCACCGAGTGTTCGAACTCAGCTCATTGATTCACATTCGAGGGAATGTACTAAGGTACCTTGGGAGTCATTATCATTAATGGTGATTTCCCTCGCACTTGTTAACGATATACATTAATGACTGGTAATCAAGTGGTTTCTACCATGTTCAACATCAGCACATGTATTTGCATGGTTAGAATCGTATGGGTTTGAGATCAAGATGAAGACCCTGGGAAACATTTTGGCACCTACTAGTGTTATGTGTCCACCCAGGTTGCAATGGAGACAAATCTCACCGATGTACACTATATGATAGATCCACTTTGTATTGGTCCATGGCTATGTTTTTTTCATATCATAGCTCCACTGTGTAAAATATCGTGGCTACAACCTAATCGAGTCATGGAGGTATGGATCCACATTGTATTTTTAGTGGCCATATCCTTAGTCAGCATGTTGATGGCCATAATTGACCATGATCAACATTTAATAAATCACCTAATCTTCGTCCCAATCAAACCATTTTCTGTTTAGGATGGCCATTTCGACTGGTTATAGTCACTAGTACAAAATGAGAGATAAGTGACCAAAAAAATGACCAAAATCTGCATATAAATGACCACTTTTGATTTGGCAATCATTGGTGGATAATTTATGGTCTCTTACCACACGACCAAAAATTTGGTCATATTTAGTTTGGTCATTTATAGCTTATCCTGTGGTCATTAATTTGGTCATATATTTGGTCATTAATTGTTATAATTAATGACCAAATTAATGACCACAAGAAAATCTATAAATGAACAAACTAAATATGACCACAATTTTGGTCGCATGATAAGAGACCAGAAATTAGCCACCAAAAATGCTATTTGGTCATTTATATGTGAATTTTGGTCACTTTTTTTGTCACTTATCTCTCATTTTTTGGTCAGTTATCTCTCATTGTTTGGTTAGTTATCTCTCATTATTTGGTCACTAATTTAGTCATTTTTAGTTGTTTTATATGTGTTCATTATTCTCATTTTTTGGTCACTAATTTAGTCATTTTTAGTTTTCTTATATGTGTTCATTATTGTGGTGTACCCAACCACCTTGGTGCCTGCTGGCATGGAAGGGCACTGGAAAATATCGACAATTTCCCTATGATTTTTCCATACATCCATGTAAACCAAACATAGGAGATAACATACAAACCCATAAAAAATAACTATAATATAATTCACAACATAAACCGTACAACATAGCATTTAACATAAACATGGGAACATAGTAGTTATCTCTTAAAAATCCACTGACTGACTACAGACCTATGACATTCCACCCAGCCATAGATCTCATTGCTCTGAAACTCCTAGCAATGAATCACCATCGAGATGGGGCTATGAATCCATGAGGAAAAAGGTTTCCTAATCCAATCACGGTCCACAATCAGTACCAAGATGGTCTAGGCTAAGGTACCAAATCTCGACAACACTCCAACCTACAATCTCTTGTTCCCCATCATCCTGCACAACTCAAGGTTGTGTTCCCCCTTCTCCACACCATGGTCCCTTGGGATACACCCCTACCCTTCCAGGGCTCCAACATAGGTCTGTCAGGAATTCTTAGAGCATTGTGGCTCCAGGATTTCCAGTTGCCCTCTAAGTTCTCCAAGTACCCTCCAGGCCTCATTCCAGGGAACCTATCCCCACACTTCTCCCTCCAAGGATCCAACCTTCGCCAAGGAAACCCAAGGAGAAGAGTAAACACATCCAGATCCACCTAGGATCCATAGAGTAATATCTTTAGTCTCTTATCACCATCTTCCCCAGAGCTATTCCTGTAGTTAGCATGGTAAGAATGGAGTGAATGAATGGAGGATTAAACAAAATTTTCCTTTAAATATGCATATGTCCTTTTTATATTATATTATTATATAATATAATAATAGAAAGGCTTATATTATTATATAATATAACAATATAAAGGCTTAGGGAATTATTATAATACGAAACTTGCATAGCCTCCTTGACTTAAGCTCCTTTACCTAGCCCTTAGCCCCCTTTCCCACTCGTGGAGTCTTAAACCCCCATATGCTTTTTTCCCTTTAGTTTGCAACCATGGTGTTACTTTTATTAATTAGTGCATATGTACCATTTATAATACATTCTCTTCGACCTTTTATCATCTTTACAGACACTCTGGCCCAAACATATAGGCTCACTAGCCTAAGTATCATATACATGTGCCCCAGCCAAAACATATAGGCTCACCATTCTAAGTGTCATATGTACAATATATTTACAATGTGGGGACCAAGTTAGTTTATTGTATTCCCCTCCCCTTATTTATGCATTATCCTCAGTGCATCTATATAGACCTCTATAATGGGAGTTCTTCAAAATTCTACAAAAACTGCTTTGATCTTATTGTCCAATATACGCACCCGTTCGACCTAGAAGTCACCCTCATGCTCCACCCTTCTTGCTATTTAGAAATGCCATGATTATCACCGTAAAACACATCAATAAGACAATTAGTACATGCAGTAAACAAATCCACATACACTATATCATTAATTTAAAATAATAATAATAATAATAAGTTTCCCTTTTGATCAATAGGTGAATGTACAAAGAACCAAAACCAGAAACTTTAAGCTATGTGGCACTTGGCTGCTAACTGAGTGATGAATTTGTCTCCCATCACTTCGGATTCGTCTCAAAGAATGGTTGAAATTGCCTTGAATTCACAATTCGTATTATTAAGAACTGAAGACAAAAGAATCTGCATCTAGTGAGATAGACACATGCATCCTTCTTCACCATGAAACATGTCTTTGGTTCTGTCACTATTCAATTCGTATTATTAAGAACTGCAGACAAAAGAATCTGCATCTAGTGAGATAGACACCTGCATCCTTCTTCACCATGAAACATGTCTTTGGTTCTGTCACTTTTTTCTGTTCTTCAAAAATTGGAAATTTATCTTTTTTTTTTAACTGAACGTAACTTCCTTCTTCCTCTTTTCTGGATTTCATATTTTCAGCACTTATATCAACTGCTTCAAGAAAATATTCATCATTTTTTCACCATGAAATTCATTTTGATGATTATCTTCACCAACTATGTTTTCTGATTCAATCGATTTCTACATCGAAAACTAACAAAGGCCATGATTTATAAACATTTCCCTTCCATAGTGTTTGATAAATTACTGTGATGCCATGTAAAGAATTGCTTCCTATCAGAATTCCTAACTGAGGTCTCGAGTTGTAGCATCGAAATCAGATCTTCAAATTGAAGTTGGATTAAATTCATGCTATCCTACATGTTCTTACAACATCAGCCGATGAAGGATGGAGGCATAGTGATAATCAATTTACCAGGATGGAGGTATTGTTCAACTCACTGTTCCAAAAGTACATGTTAAACTAGAACATGTAGAGTGTAACGATTTTTCTACTAAAAAATAAAAGAAAAACTGTAGATCCTGATTGACCATTCGAATGGAACATTTAACTAAAACCTCAGTTAAATTGATTTCCGGGGTGTTGTTTTCCTTCAATACTTTCCCTGCTCTTTAATAGGATGTGTGAATACATTCCTGTATGATGTATGCACTTTTTAATAACTGTATATTCAGAATAACACAGCCACAATAGACGTTCATGCACTGAAAAGGAGCTCCAATCAATTGGAAGAGCCTAAAATAAAATCATGTATTTCACTCCAACTAGAGACGGTATAAAGAATACCACTTTGTTTTGTCCAATGACTAGGACCTTCTACATATGCTCTCTCATGTTTGAGAAGACCAGAAAACAAGGGAACAAAGGATACTCCAAAAAAAATTCCAACCCTTCTTAGGGTTGAACTTGTACCATTCACTATTCCAATATATGCCCGAGGAAGAAAAAATAAGTCACCTAAACTTTCCTCAATGTATATAGCGATATGTTTAGTGTCCTCGTCCTTTGAAGAACTCCAAATATTATTAAATATTTTCAACTTGTCAACTGGGGACTCAACACACGTATCAATACCAGAACATGGAGATTGATTCCACAAAGGTGAGTTCATTTGAAGGAGCTTGTAAACCATCCAAACCACTTGATGAAAATGTATCCCTGATGATATCTCCACTCTAATGAGCATAAATTATGTGCACATCCACATTTAAACTATCCATTTTCGCTAGGATTTGTTCAAAGAAGTTTGCACATCCATCATGAAATGTAAGATTCTCTCTTGCCTTTTAATATCATCCATTTCAATGCCCTCAAGGACACTTGACTTGATAACTTTAGAGTTTTCTTCCGTTTCAAACTGAGACAACTGCTCAAGACATTGGCATATACCTCCATAATCAAATGTTCCCACTTCCTCAAGTGGTAGAGACCTCCTTAAGAACTCTTCATATTCTTCAAAATATTGATTACATAGTGCATCCCAAGTTTTTCTCAACCCCGATGATGATGATGTGTGATCACTTAAGTTTTCAACACCATTTTTCTTAATTTTATGTAGTAGTCAATATTGTATTTTCTCCTAATACTTTTATAGAATCCAAGACATTGCAAGACAAGGCGAAATATGAGACAATGGTATATTGATGGTTGGCTGAATCACCGAGCTTCAACATCAGAATGGAAGTTCTAGAGAAGTATTGAGTGGAAAATAATTTATTTCTAGTTTAAAGGCATGATGATACAACCTCCACAACACATAAATCTCTTCCCCATTTAGCGAAATAGCCAGTTTGTCAAGCAAATCTTCAATTTGTAATGTTGATGCCTCAAGCCTTGCATAAGAGTATGTTTCAATCCACTTCTTATATAGATGATTACTGCAATCAGGTTCCAAGGGTTTAACAATTTCTTGGCCCAAGAAAGCATAAAAACTCATGCATAGGGTAATGGAACCCACTGAGTATGATGCTATTTTTGTTTTCTCAAAAGGAGTCACACTTCTGCTTGGTCCCCTCCCTCCTTCCATCTTGCCAGCAGTTGTTGCCAATAAAAAAAATTATGTGTACTTGACCGTTGCCATATTGGGAGAGAACTCTTTTGCAAATTCAATGTCTCAGTCCTTATCCAAGTAACCACCCCAACTAAGTAGGTTACTCATACATTCATAGTGTTCCAAATTTGGTGTGATCTCATACTATTCACTCATGCTCTCAAAAGATTGTCAGCCTTCATCCAATAGACCTTGGCCATTCATAGTGTTCCAAATTTTGTGTGATCTCATACTATTCACTCATTCCCTCAAAAGATTTTCAGCCTTCATCCAATAGACCTTGGCCATGAAGGGCATACCTTGTAGTTATTGCATTCCATGTGAAAACAATCTTTCTAGATAATTTTTCAAAAACCTAACATGCATTCCTTATACTCCCACACTGGTATGCACCATAATATTTGTGTGTAACATGAATTTTCCCAATCCAAATGTTCCTTCCTAAACATTAACTAAGCAAATATACACCATTTTTGTGCCCAACGGTGCCTAACCTCCAACAGATAGTGTAATATCATGAAGCTGATTGAGCATAGTATGCACTCTCAACCATATTTGGTGATCCAAATACACCAAAAGTAG